>JAGXCT010037161.1:0-82313 GCA_022495035.1 Philopotamus ludificatus | reverse complement strand
ATATACCACAGTCTACGTAAAAATACGACGTTACTTATGCATCAACCTAATATTTAATGTTGCCGTTATAAATAAAAGTCAATAATAAATTTGTCGATTTTTTTAGCTAGGCTTTTTGATGGTGAAGAAATTGTGTATTCAAAAATATTTATAAGAAGCTACGCATGTACATGTGCGACCTACAAATTTATAATATAAAGTTTATTGGAACTAGATTAAATTCTGAAAACGTTGATTTTAACTAAAATGTATTAGTCCTGCAATCCCTGTATATCCAGCAGAGAGGAAAATAAATATTTTACGAGTGGCGAAAGGTCCACGACCATTAGAGGATTCACCTCGTGGTCAAGAACCCCGTATCCACGAGTACACAAACAAGTCTAGTACGTATTATTCCACGAAACGACATCATCAATCACTGACTAATTTGTTTAGATGGGCCGACAGTGTGTTAAATTGAACGAGTGACCGTATTTATGTATTTTGGAAATCTTCCTCCTGAATCAGTACGGCCCATTACCCAGAGCCCGGGGAATAAATTCAGAACGAAACCCTGTCCCTCTCCCTGTGTACACTCGATAGTTTATTGCCCGTCTGAATTTTCAGCTCGGGGTCAAACAACCCGCTTGTGTAACTTTAATAGTTTATTATTTGAAAATTTTCCGGCGCTCGGAAAATTTGCCGCCCCTACTCCGTCGGCTCCGTTCATTATCGCGGAAAACACAATACAAATTTTAATATGGGTATAAGGGAATACGTTGTTGGAATATTTGTATTTCGCCATTGTTGCTCGTTATCCTAACGAGTGAAAGTGTTATTCTTCTGTTGAATTTTATAATTTCAAATGGACAAACCTAATCACCATAACCTTAACGTTATCAAAGCAAAAGTTATATTAGCAAAGTCAATTCAACTTGACAAATATGCACTTCGGTACTCGAATAGGAGAAAAATTTAATGACCAACATGAGAACACTGTGTTTCATTGATCCTCAAAGAAGTGTATAATATCAGAGAAGCGCATATTCTGTCTCAGATGAGTTAGTACTATAAATACTAGTGGCGTCCGGTGGGTGTTGACGTTGAGTGTGCTGTATGTGGAAAAAAAATAATGTAATTTAAAATGTATGTAAGTGAAATAAAAAAATATCTGGTAATTTAATTTTTTTTTATCTTTGTGTTTACGGGCGTGATCTACCAGTTTTAATAATATTTATCTTATCATCATAATTTCTATTCAAAAATGGAGTATTCAATATTTCTTCAACACTATTGCTCATTATGATAACGATAAAATATAAATACTAAAATTAATAATAAATATGCGCAACCGAGCCCAGGCCGTGCATAGGAGGTCGAGATCAAGTAGACGAATGTGCTGCGACTTGACAGCACGCCTTCGGTCGTTAAACTGCATACAAAAACATCAGTTTCGCTCGCTGAGACCCTTAAATATATATTTTCATGTTCTATATTTTGCGGGTGTGCGGTGCACACCTAGCAAGCCCTGAATATACGCCCCTGATAAATACATACATCTTGTATGTTGACGTCTTTGCTTTCATTATCCCTTTTTAATTTTAAAATATTAAGTATAATTAAAGTATATTGAAATGATTATAAAAAGAATAATATAAATGTCAATTCAGCTGAAAAAATATTAAAAATTTAGAATCTTTATCGAATATTTATATGGGTAAATGGCGCTTTATCTTTAATCTCTATCCTATATCCACCCATCGTAGTCAAAATAAATAAATAAATGAATAATGAATTCATAGATTTTATTGAAAGTATAACCTATTCGTTTATTCGCATAGATCGGTCGCGATTAACTTGCAGAATCTTAACAGTGTCTCTATCAAAATGTATTCCAAATAAACTTCAGTCTTTTTTATTTTAAATGTAAATTACTGTCTCGTTTTATTTTGTAAAAATTCCATGATAATAATATTATATAATATGTATAGAATAATCTAGTTCAAAATTCAATATACTGAATGTAAAACATGTGTATGTTAAAATAATATAGAATTTTTTTCTATATAACCTTGGCTTTGTACGAAAATAATGTATTTATTATTTTCAATAGCAGCATATTATTTATACATTTTGTGAATATTTAATGATCGTGTGGGATACTAAAATTCGTTTCTTAGCACATACGCGATATTCAATTCTGCCCATGTTGCAAATTAAATATTACGATATTTGACTGGTTATAAAAATTGATATTTTATCCCACCTCTGGGAAAGGATTTAGAGACAATCCTATTCAGTGGGAATCTGAAAAAAAAACATTTGGTGTTATCCTTCTTTATATTGAATCTTATTTCAAAAGATGAAAGGATTTACTTGTATAATGGATAAACGAATTACATTACATATTGAATGTCTTTCTATCATACTTAGAAAACACATTATACACAATATTTTTAATGGGTTTTTTTATGTATTCGATATAATACTAGTGTAGCAGTGAAATTGAACGGTTTTAGCAATTCTCGAAACGTTCTCTTTGATTTACGCCTTTTTAATATCGTACAAATGTCGACACCTTTGTTCTATGTCCATACGTGTGAATGCTTTTTTATATCGCGGGAAATTACTATACTGGCGACATTTTCCAGGTATTAATTTTCCAGTTCCGCTTCGTACTACGCTGAAAGTGCTGACGTTTGAATTTGAAAGCACCAACTTTTACATTCAAGTGATTCAGATTTCTACTCTTTCTGCAATTTTCTTTTGAATTTATGTGCAAAACGAGGTGACAATGTGAAAAGTCAGGAGCGTTGCCCCGGATGTTTACGAAATACCTCGCTTCGAATAATTTAATTAAATTTAATTCATCGATTTTTACGGTAATAGAATTTTGGGGTTTTTATATTATCAGTTCTTTGACAAGTCATGCATAATTTCTCTCGACAGAAGCACTCATGTGCAAAGTAGCGGTAGCTGACTAAATGTCTGTTTTTGAAGCAAAATTCATAAAAAATAATATCCTATATTTCTGACATTTCATACTAACATATATACAAAAATTATATATTATATTATTTGCATACATTAAATGAATAGTATGTGCCAACAATTCCCACAAATCTTATAAACTACCCAGACACGGACAATTACAGGTAAAGTTCGTACATTCCACATATAAACATTCGGAATAAATCGCCAGGATAAATCTCCCGAACGTATTCTGGCTGCTCTATGACTTTGGAGCCACTCGTCCCAAAAATATCTAACCATAGATTGTTTGCCAGGACACAACCAGAGTTTTGGGTCACACAATGGGGTTACCCAATCCGATTCAGAACCCGGGGTTTTCAAGATGTGATACATGCACGTAAACTCGGTAGGTTCTAATACAAAAGGGCATTGTGTTCGATGGTAATCCGGTCCCATAATTCAGCTGATAGCCATCACGTTGTCTGTGGCGATTATTTCAGGGGGTTGGGAATAGCTGTCTGTTCATAAACATCACATCGTCGGATCTCCACGGTCTGAATGTTCTCAATTGGAAGCAGCGCTGAATGTTACAGTTGGATTTAGCTGTGTACAATTTAAAATTAATGCTGGAATTGTACATAATGATAATAAACAGACCTTCGGCTTTCTGCATTTAATGGCGGTTGTAAATTAATTGTAGAGTATGCTTAATTAAATCTTGGAAAGTTTCGGTTCCATTAAATTATAAAATAAATAATTAATTGTCTATTTATTGTTTAAAATTAGTTTTTCTTATACTATATTATCTCATAAATATAGTTTTATTTTACAAAAACAATGAATTTTAAAATATAATTTCATGATATATTTTATATAAAGTTAAGATTTAAGACTATAAATTTAAGAGTAGTTTTACGTCAAAGAAACCATTTTGCAAATCAAATGCACCCTTTTTCAAATCAAACACACCCTTTTGCAAATCAAATTGACATTTCAATAGAAAATCAGTCATACTGACTCACGGTAGTGCAGTCATATTGACACACAGCTTCTTTGAGCAACGTGTCACTTGTCATTTATTTTATTATTGGTAATATTATTTAGCATTTTTACCTCTCCTTAGCCAACGTTGTAGTTAGATTTTTGCGCGCGCTCAATGGAACAACGTGGTTTCAAGTGTCAGCATGTTTGAAAAGGCGACAGTCATTCCCTCTGCTAGTGTTTATATACTTATTTGTAATAGTTATGATATAACGCTGTACCAGTATTATTAGCGGACCACGTTATTCTTCATTTTCATGTTTTTTTTTATTGTTTTGAATATAGTTAAAAAAGTGAGTTTATGAAAATATATTTTTAATATATAAAAAATCAAGTATACACAATAAAAACGTGTTTTTGTTTGAATTTCAAAAGAATATTTAATACAGATTTGTACTAAATGATGTATTTATTATTAAATCACTATTTTTCTTTGTTGTAATAAATTGAGTGTGTGCAGCTAGCTATACGTAGAGGTTTCTATCGCATGAAAGAGATTTTATAATATGCTTTTATAATAAAATATAATTAGATTCTCACATGCCTCGTATGTTTTTAATCTAATACATCTAGGAATATCATAATACATCAAAATTAATGAACTACAAGACGAATATTCCCGAAGGGATTTTATTATTTTTCAACCTGAAAGTCAATACATATAACTCAATTAAAAAATACATCCCTCCCTTGTACGCGTCTGTATTAATTATAAAATATATAGTATACGTGTGGATGTTATATAATATATATCTTTAGAATTTAAAATTGACATTTTGTGAAGAGCTGACATACATATATATTTTTCCAATTTTCCTTCACCAGACTTAAGCTTTTGAAAACCGATGAAATTTGCATTTCCATTCGGGCCACACTGAGCCATATAATATAATTAAATTGGCGCAAACGAAATTAAATTGAAATTCAATGTTGTGGTGCTTTTGTGTAATACTTAAAATCTTCAATCAAACATTGTCAATGCGGAATGATTAATTTCGCCGCTGCGTATTATTGAGCCAGTGTTCGTTAATTAGTCATGTTAAAGCAGAATTCATAATTCATAAATGTGTGGCTTTTGCTT
Source organism: Philopotamus ludificatus (assembly GCA_022495035.1). Taxonomy (NCBI): domain Eukaryota; kingdom Metazoa; phylum Arthropoda; class Insecta; order Trichoptera; family Philopotamidae; genus Philopotamus; species Philopotamus ludificatus. The sequence continues at coordinate 77,239 of JAGXCT010037161.1, read as the reverse complement.
TCAGAAGTTTGCGCCTCTGTGATGATGTTGCAAATATTAGTGATTCAACGTTAAAATGGAGAATTTCAGCGCGAACCCCTCACAGAGAACATATTTCAATATGTGCAAAGTTTGTAACCGCTGGAATTATCAGATATCGTTCAATGAGATTATTCATGTATACAGCCGGTGTTTAAACGATTTTCCGTGTAAATTGAGAAATATTCTTAAAATTAATTTTATTTGCGACAAGAGAAAAACATTAAAGAAATTTGCATACTTTTTTATTGTCGTGTTTTAAAGCATTTCTACTTTCGACTATGCGATTTATAATTAATGAATATTCTCGGATAAAGTGCTTATTAATGTTGTATTATGTAAGATGGATTTCCATGGGAATTAATAACAGCTCTAATGCTTCATGCCTTTATTAATTTTCTTCGGATTATAAGTCGTTCACAATAGACGCCGTTGTAATAAATATATTATTATTAATTGTAATGATACAAATTACAATTGATATTTGCTGTAAAATTATTTTAACAAACGTAATACTAATTATATAATAGAATTATTAATTAGTTACATATTTTTTTATAGCTGAGGGTATTGAGCTGATGGGGTGGGGTGGTAAATAAATATCGCAGGGTTGATTCGAGGTCTACATTTTCCGATACTCGTTACACACATTCGTGCAATTCTTGGGATTTCTCTCCACGGTCTGCCAAAACCACGGGGGCCCTCCTGAGGGATTAAGTTATTGATATGACTCTGTGCACAAAAAGCGTCAATAGACACACTGCCTCTCCCGGTTTTTGTGCCTCTGAACACGAAAGGGGTTGACGCCGTCCCTGTCGTGACATTCTTGGCACGTCAGAATTACGCTGCTCCTGTTTTTTTTCATCTTCTTCTTTTAGGTCGATAATCGATGTTCGCCGACGTTATTCGACGTCTCCCCCGTGTATATCCATCCCTCGTCTAATATTTTTAAGAGTCATCTTTGGGGATGTCAATCTCATGTCAGATGATTCATATCTTACACGTAAATATTAATATAAGCCGCCCTTAGGCTTTCCATCGAGCCTTCCAAATATGTTTTCATCTACTTTTAAAATAGATTTGTTAAACCCTATACTTATAATACATCTGTACCTACATACATATGTAATATGATGAACAGATGATGATTTTTAGATAAATTTATTGTCACATACATATATAGAAAACATGTTCCAAATAGTATAAACAACACGATCTACATAATTATTCATGTGTGGAATGATTAAATATTTTACTATAAACGGACAATTGATTTTCATATAATAGACTCGGAGTATTAAAATTCAGATAGTAAGCATCATATAATTACGCGAGTTTTCTGGATTAAATTATTCAATTATTATAAATTAACACATTTATTTTAAATAAGTCAACAAACTTTTGTTTAAATAAGACCATAAAAATAGGACCCCAAATGATTTTGGACTTTTCGACATTTTTTTATTTTTTATTTTTGTTTATTAGAAACCTCAAGAATACATTAATGTAAAAACATAAACAAACACATATAAATAAATATATAAATAAACTGGCAGAACCTTTGGCGAAGCGGAGCGAGCCTCGACCGAGACAGATATATAGGCATTGTTGTTGTGGAGCAAGGGTTTTCTTTTTTTGAACTGGCTCTTCCCTGCGGTAAAGGCTATTGCTCAAAGCCTACCTTTGAGGAGCCATTATGTAATAAAAAAAAATAATCGAACCGACACTCTTTGTTGCTAAGCCTCGCCAAAGCAGGCTGTGGATAAGTCCAATGGAGTGAGGATTCTCGCTCCGACTTAGCGGCAAAGACCCTGAAGGCCCTGAAAGCAGGGCCGTTTGAGACTAAATCCTGGTGTCCGATGGGGCCAGGAGCCAGTCTGACCGCACCAAACAACCTGTTTCTCACGGAGTCAAACTCCGGGCACACCCATAGGATGTGTTCCGAAGTTTGATCGGCACACCCACAAAGTTACAGCGCGGATCATCCCTAAGTCCTCGTTCACATAATTTTGAGTTGAACGCACCATGTCCCGTGATAAACTGCGATACATGGTGGTTTGGCTCAATCCAACGCATCCTTAAGCGGGCCCGGACATCAGGGAAGACTTTTCGACAGTTGTTTTTTTTTATTTCGAAGCAAATTTTCTATTGATTTTTAAATCTAGCTCTCTTATTTGGTCTGGCGTAATTCTTACAGCTTGCGGTCTTCTATTTTCCTTCTGGATTATACATTTTTGATTGTTTCCTAAAACTGAACTTAAAGCACCTCCTTTGATGAAAGTCATTATTTTTTTTCTTCTCAGGTGGGGCAGTATACAAGGCCCACTTCTGATATCCAGAAATTATACTTCTAAGAAATGAATCGGTTGATAAAATTAGATATTAGATGGTTATTATTCGTTATATCGAAAATACAATAAACCTTACGTTAAAATATGCTTACAACTAAAATTATCTATAAAACTCAAAAAAATAAATTATCAGCAAAAATATCTTAAAAAAACCGAATAAAACTGATTAATTAGTAATATTTAATATTAAATTTGAATGAACACATAATTTTAACCAGTAAAAGTCACATCACATCATTTTAATCAGTAAAAGTATATACATATTGTATTACAGTCGGTGATACAAAATACACAACAAATAAAATACATGTAAATTTAACTTGAAAATATGAAATCTTTAAAAATACATCAACATCGTTATAGCGTATCTGCGCAAAGAAAAATACTATAATTTCAAACCTCGAAATATACAAGACTATCAATGTTTTATTGTTGTCTCGCCATTTTTTTCGTTTTATTTTATATCATCGATCCGAGTGTCTTCAACGCTTAAGATACACGGCGTGTATCAGATACGCAAAAAGGCAAAATTTGGGCTTCTTCCGGCTTGTGAAAGAAAGTGATTTATTTTCGTGAACCGGGAAAACGGTAAACCATTATATTGTTGCGGATTCGTTTTAACTGAATATTCCACTTATGCCTATTTCAATAACGTATATTTTATTTTATCGCCGTATTTGGCATTTGCGTAATTCAACAAAACGGAATTCGAAATAGAAAAAAAATGATAAGACTATTTCATGTGGCGCAAGTCGATGACATTATCGAACGTTATCTCGTCCCGTGAATTAGAACGAAATTATAATATATTTCAGATTAATATTCCTACTGGTTTATACGGCCCATTCGGAACCCTTAACCCATCCGGAAATCTGTATTTGATTACCTAATTCCACCACATATAAATTTTACATTATGTGCTTTTACTTAATTGCTTCAATAAACCCCACTGATATGGACATTGACCGTGCGGAGATGTGCGGCTGTGTTTCCATCTTATAATCCCAAAGAAGCGGGTCGGTTTTATAATAATTCTATCGATTAAAAAATTTAATTAAAATACGCGCGTATCTGCCTCGCCGCAGGGGTGTTCACACTAAACACACTCGGGGCCCGCTAGAATCGCCCTCGGACCACATCACTCGGCGCGGGTCCATCTTGAATAATTAAATGCGAATGAGGGTCTGACCTCAGCGACCGCAGTGGTTTTATGGGTCGATTTTCACGGCCTTTGCGAAAACACTTCATTTTTTATTGTCGCCCCCACCCACCAGCCACGAGCCAACATCAATCCCTTCTAACATTCTGATTATGAGCGAATAATTTAACACCGTACTAATAATTATTTAATTTAGAAAATCAGACTCACGGCAATAAAAATAAATTAGATTCAAAATTAGGCCAAATACAGAACGCTGTCTATACCGAATAATCTAAGGCTTTTCCTCTGCCATACAATTTTTAAACATTATATATTCTTTTTTTTTATTAATTGCCTTTTAACTCCTTAGATGTTTTTAACGGCTAACAAAAACAATGACAAGAATAAAAAATAAGATTATTCTATGAAAGTCGGAAATTTTTCGTATAATGTCGTATAGGTCCATATTTGTACAATTAGTCTTGAATTTGTCTACCTATGATTTCAGCTTTAAACTGCCTACTGATAATCAATAAGGTCTTGTATAAATATTATATATTTTTATAAAAATCATAGCGATGAATTTAATTAAATTAAAGGTTAATAAATGCAAAATCCAATATTAGACTTTTGATTTTATCATCGTAAATAAATTAAAATTTTGTATAATGTTGTGAAAAGTATTGGAAAATCTCAATAAACAAATCAGTGCCATTAACTTTATTCAATAAAAAAAAACATAATTTTTCAATAATGGAATAACCCTTTCCACTCTGTCTACTTTTAGTCGAATCTATGAGTTACTTTCATTATACTTTTTTTACAAATTTATTAAAAGAGATATTCATTGGGTAAATGAATAAAAAGCATCTATGAGATTTGATCTGATATTCGATTAAAAAAAATGTTTAAATTAAATTAAATAAATTTGGTTATTAAATTTGGTCAAGTTATTTCCTAAATGTATGGGCCACGGAGTGGAAAAGGTTAAAATAAATCATTTCAAGTTTTTTTTAATTATTCTTCCACCTTTCGTATCTTGAAATCCGGCCCAAAGCAACATCGTTATGATACGTATTCACTGGACATATTCCAGAAAATGACCCAAGAAATGACGACATTCTCCCAACATTGTTGTGCTAGACTCAGAATCGCTGAAGGAGTTAAACGCTGTATTAAAAACCAGCGTTTCAGGCCTCTTTAAAAACTGAAAAATACCTTGGCCTATGATGTTGGCCTTGGTCTATGTTGTATCTTTACAAGAAAGGAAACTTTGAAGAAAATAAAATTGATGAATACAAAAAGGTTTTAGAGAAATAATCCGCATTGCTCTTAAACAAACCTTATACGTATTGTTTAAAGTTTTAAAATCGTAATTAAAAACTTTTTTTTTTAGTTATTGTATGCAAGATTATGAGGTTTGTCTTTTTTCCTTTTTAAGAAGGATGGTCATACAAATGAAATTAGATGTTTTAGGATTTGTAAGGTCTTGAACTCAATGCAAAGTATTTTTTTATTTATCAAGCTGTAATTTTGTAGTCTAATATTTAAATTATTTAATAATGTTGACATCTTTTTAAAATTCTTGTACACTCAATTTGTCAGAAATTATAGCGATTTCTACAAATGTTAATATATTCGTGTGCGAATTATAAAATTACCCGCTCAGGCATGAATCAGCATACAAAAAGCCGACAACAATGTGTTTATATATTCTATGTATGTGCATAATCCATTCATATGTGTATTCTAATAAAATAATATTATGCGTGATCGTATCCTCCCCGCAATTTACACGTTCGCCAAATTTAACAAACACACAATGCTCGTTTGCCTATCTGACGCTTGAGAATGAATTATTGATCTACTGAATTGGGTTATCTGGATGTGTGATAACATAATAATAATGTTACCTTAATGGAAGAGTCCGGATATTAGCAAGAAATATATAATAGCCCCCGTTTGGATTATGCGATTATACTAATTTGTCCGATGCCGTACATACTTAATTTAATATAAAAATTAGATTTGGAAGGCACGTCCTGTAACGTGGTGATTTTATCAACGTCGGGCACAGTGAGTGTTTGAATAGTACCCGGGAGAGCCAAATTCGGGATTCAGACGGACGATGAATGAACAAGATTAAGAAAGTATGTGGTTTGACTCTACGTGACCCATTTAAGCTATCTATTATAGGAAGAAATATTTATAAAAAAAAGACGAACAGTCCTAGAATAATTTTCATCGCATTCATCCGAAAATATCGTTTAAATTAAATAAATATTTGATATTATTTACATTTACATAGATGAAAATATTCGTTTTGTTCAGAGCTCTCTCGAGTATTTCACATTTGGTCCATTAAATTATACCTTTTTTCTTGATGGATGAAAAATCTGACCTCGCAAGGATACCGTGGGTATGTATTTATTTGCTTATTTGCTACCTTTGACATGGCTTTTCTCCGAGAACCCTTTATTTCCCATGGTGAAAAGGTTGACACGCAAACTCGAATACTGCCCCCTTCTGCCACATTGAGAACTGCCAAACGAACCCGAAGAATTGCCGCTAAAATGAATACGACTCATATTTAAAATGATTATTTATATCAGTTATCATTGAAATTTTTAAATCTAAATTACATGAGGATATTTTCTCGTAGACTCACCTAATCGTAAATCTTCAGCAAGTAGGTAATATATTAAGATTTATTATTTATATTATAAGCACTTGTATTATTTTTAATATGCTAATTAAATCGATTTATTGTATTCGTACATTATACGATTGCGGAATATTACCATCTAAAATATCAATAAAACCTATTTATTACAGTTTGTTCCCGAAAATAAGCTTATTTTGCAAAAATCATCCCAGATAATAATAAAAATCTGGGTCCATGTCAATTCAGGTGTTGTAATACCAGACTCCAAATCCGACTTTCGTGTCAAGGTTTATGTGGCTATTGATTTATTATTCGTTCGTCCATTATTCATCCGACTAAGAAGCCATACTAAAATTTATTACACCTCTATCATTTTTTATATTTATATTTCTACCGGGATTTTCTTCTCAAATAATAATCAATTAATATTTAAATACGTTTCATTATATATAATATTTATTCTCGTGAAATATTTTATGTATCAAATATATCAAGTCCAGCGTCTCAGATGATAAATCATCAGAAACTTGGTATACAATTGATGTTGTTCAGATTTTTTTCGGAAAATGTTCATACAAAGAATACGTGCATTAGACCTTTACTCCCATATGCCAAAATATTTGATATATATTCTATAGTTGTGGCATTAATCAAAAACTCTCCCTCTCTAATACGATTTGTGCATATTTATATGTGCCAAAATATATCATATTTTTATAGCACCGAATTAGAATACGGAATCGGTTCCATTGTGACCTGATCTCGATTTACTTTATTCAAATTTAAGTTTGCAGATCAAAGTCCGGAAGAGTGATTCGCATACGCGTGGAATGCGTGAGAGGCGGAATATTTGATTTCGGTTCATTATGTGTTCGATTCGTTAACACGTGCTTCAAAATATGGATAAATTTAAACACGGTGGATGTTATGTTAAGAGATCCTAACCAAAATTCAATAGATATTTGTATGTATATACAAATATATTGTGGATACAAATTAATGATGTCTGAATTGTTGATATCCATTATGGTATCTAAATGTGTTTGTAATATTCTATTACAATTCTGTATCTCAGCTTGCGAATACAAATAATATTTTAAGCACAATTATTTAAAGCGGGTGTTTATATCTTGGGGTTGTATGTATATCTTAAGGAAGAGTAATGTGAAGCGGAAATAAGATGGATTGAAGAAATTTCCCGAAATGAAAATAAGGGATTGTTGATTAAGGCAGTATCAAAATTTCACTAGCAAAATATTAATACTTACATATAAAATTATGATGCAAAATCAATTTAAAAATATATTTTTAGTATATTTCGTATCTTTTGTGTACATTTTCCAAATAAAATCTCATTTCCTCAAAAATTCCGATACATTATGGGCAACCGAGTACGTTCGTTCGTTTATACGATATGCAATTTTGCAACAGAGTATCCGGGAATTACTCCACCATACCACGTGGGACAACTCCAATTTGCCACGGTAATGGCCGGCGAACATCACAGGAGCTGAAAGCGCATCGTCGGATGAGGACGGGGGCTTTAATTAATTTTCTTGTGTCGCAAAATATATATATGGAGGGGCCCGGGGCTACGTGTCTTATCGCGAGGGGCCCTGTCAGACGTGCTGATCCTTTATCACAATTTCGTGATGTGTCTCCGTGTGACGTATGTAGGGGCTACGGCTTCAAATGCTTTAATTTAAGGTTTTGGAATGGGGAAACTGTGCATGTAAAATATTTTTTATACCATATTCTGTGTAGCTAAATAAAGCTAACATTTTTCATGGCAGACATACTCAATTATTAAATCTCGGTGCGACGACCCGTGTCAAAGCTCACCTGGAGTTCATACAACAAAAATATGCATGAGATTTCTAAGAAAACTTTTCCAAACTTATTATATTAATTTGTTTATAAACTTTTAATTATAAGATCATTTGTGTTATTCATCGTAATTAAGTCGAGATTATGGTAAATTATATTTTAGAATTTGATATTTCAATATAAATATTTAATAATTTAAAAAAATATTCAAATCTCTCAGATGCTTTGATATCGGTTTATATTTTTTTTACTCGCCCATAGTCACAAATTGGGCCATGAGATGGTAGAGATTAGCGTAAATGATAGTCAAACTTTTCGGCAAAGCATGGATAATGAATACGTATTATTTCTGCGTCAAAAATTCAGTCATCCGTTCAGCTAAAGCTCTGGCACGATTAATTTTTCACATGTTCAAATATATTTATTATTATACAGCTAATTCTTATAATATAATACGGTCAACTTAAACTCTATGATTTTTTCATCCCAAGTTGTTGGCATGTCTTATGACTATAAAATAATTAACTATAAATAAAAAAAATGGGATTGCACAGTCAGCGTCCTTGAATTTCGTAAGTTAATACATTGTCCACGGGGGGACGTGGATTCCACAACAAAAGCATTTTTGCCTAAGTCCGGGGCGCGCACACCACGCCCTAGCCGACACTATGCATTTGATCGGCTGTAACTTTTACAACTTTTACAAATATTTCATGTGGTTAGATACTTGATAGTAATGGCAATATAAAAATATTTTTTTTCAGACCTTTAGAAGGTTTTGTGCAACTGCGGCAAGTGCATATAAAATTTATTTGAAGTATTTAATGGCTATTTTACAAGAAGTGTGTTTAGAAATTGCCGACTTTTGTCGGCAATTGATTTATGTTTATTATTTACTGTAAAATGAACGCCATTTAAGAATTTATTTATTTATTTCACTGTAATGTTTTTTTAGTCACTCGATACTATGGGTTTTGATCTGCAGTCCAAGTGACCCGACGGCTAATAACCTTGAAATTTTAAACACAGAAACATTCTGTACAAATATTTAAAATTCAGCATTTAAAAAGTAATGTTCAACCCATGTTTTAAAAAATTTCAATTCAGTTCGTTTCCAAAAAGTTTAGTTACCCTTCAAATTAGATATAAATATTTTTTTACATTTACTACTTAGTAAATGATGAAATTCAAGTAGTTAAATTTTTCGTCTCAATATCTTGATCAATATCAAGTTATTATCAAGACAAGAGTTATGATTTTTTGTAAAAATAGATATTTCATCAAATTTCGGCGATTGCGCCCCGCTCCAGCGCATGTTTGGGCGTGATTCTCCCCATAGGCAATGTGTTAACAATTGTATTTTTTGTGTTCTTTTCAAAAAAATCTTTTGTATATAGGAAAATAGTCTTTGATAAACATAACGCGTTGACAATAAAAATAAAGAATTGATAGAAAATGTCATTACTCGCGAACGAGACGAAAATAATTATTTGACACTAGATTGGAAAATTAATTTATAAGATTAACTAGGAGTTTTATACAAGTTTATTATATGAAAGAGTGCTTATCAAAAATGTGTAATCAGATCAGAAAAATGGTTCAATACAATCTAAAGATAATCTATGTGTTTGTAAACCATTTTTGTAAACAACTTCTTCTGATTGGTTGACTCTTATAAAAAGCTTTGTTAAAACTATAGAGTACTTAGATAAACAGTTTTATCATTTAATTTTCAAAATCATATATTTACTATCATATCATAAATAATAATATATACATTAGGTTTTGGTTCGACGTGGAAATAAACCTCGAGTTGAGAGGGTATCGTGGATAAAGAGGTATTACGCATTTAAGTTGATGTAAATTCGACTAAATCTATTCAACAAATATTACGTCTATAGTCTACATTTCTGCACCGCAGTGGTTTTTTATACTGAAGAGCGCTGCTGCCCGCTTTCCAGCTTATATTTTTGACAATTATTTTTTTTGTGAAATGAAGGTCGTCAGCCTTCATCCCACCTCTGTTGACCAGCGTCACTCAGAAGTATTCAGAATGGTCACCCATCTGAATACTATCTGCGCTTATTGGCAATTAACTTTAACAATCATAATTTGATTGTAATTACCTCTAAGCTATGACGGGTATGACGGGAAACCCCTGCACTATATATTCCCATGAAAACCATATCCATGGTCCTCCATAAGGGGAATCATGCACATGGTCACGATCCTCAGAAATGAGGGAAAGTGGATTAATATCTTATATATATAAAAAAATATAATAATATGTAATCGCTCACGACTCAAAAAAAAAAGTCTACATTTAAAATTTAATTGCAAAATTCATAAATAGGGTGTGTGGATACCGCATCATTTGAGTGATGAAAGTAAATCTGTACGGGTTCAAACGTGTTAATAATTGATAAAATTAGAGGAAAATTCAACATTTCATCGACATCTTTGGGAATTTTGTTATGTTCTAGACTCAAGTCAAGAAAACAGTGGCTTTCTAACGTCCTGGTACCACTGGCAAAGCTGAAACTGAACCTAACGCTTAAAAAGGTTCTTTTGTATATATGGTGGGATTGTAAAGGAATTAGTCATTAAATCTGGCCAGTTAAGCTGGAGTGATTAAAAGAAGCAATTTGTGTAAAAAGACTTTATAAAAGGCTATTTTTTAAAACGATAATGCGAGACCTCAATGAATTTAATTTACCCGGGGATGAATTAATGAATACTAATAGAATGCAATTATTCATCCATCATATTCCCCCTATCTTGCTTCATTGGATTACCATTTATTTAGTTCAATGCAGCATTTTTTATCCAACAAAAATATTGGAATATCGGAGAATTTAAAATTAGTTTCGACGTATATTTTTCATCTAAATCAAAAGATTTATATACAAATGATATATTAATAAAATGACTAGAAAGATGAAAGACAGTTATAGCTCTTAAGCGATAATATATTGTTTTTAAAAATTCGATATTTTCTTTGGGTATTTAACGCCAACTTAGAGCCAAAAAAATATTTTAATAAAAAAATTTAGTAATTAACAGAAATTCAAGAATTTATTGTACAGAGTACGATTATAAAAAAATAAATGACAAGCTTTCCAACATATTCACTTAAATCTAGAAAAACCAAGATAATTAATATAATTTTCCATCGATGAGAAGTGCTTGTCAAAGATTAGAATGTATTATCAGAAGATTTGGATGTTTTTTAACGGTACCATAAACATTGATTTTATTTATTTTGTTTTCTCTCTGTTTTTACAAATAAGTAAAAAAAGATTCCATGAAATACAAGTTAACTCATTTACGTGAAATTGTGTTAATTAGGTTAATTGTTAGTCCCTTCGATTAATTGATCCCCTCGTTTAATTGGTCGGATTTAATTTCGTTTCTAACATCAGCGCAACCTTTACGAGAAGAGGGTCGAGACAAAGCCGAGATATCCTCTAATTAATCACCTCATAATTACTAGGATTAACTTTATTATTAATAGACATTGAATTTGTCGTGTCTCTATAGAAAAATATATAATGATTTTTTTCCTCAATTTCAGTTCCGCTCGGTTCCGTGCGGGTAAATCCCTTGGGACATGCTGCCTCATTAAGTCACCTGGATGTTTCGACACAGGTATATAATCATTTTAATAATTCATTAAATATTATTATTTTGAATATACGTATAATGTATTATTTCTAGGCGGATATAGTACATCTAGCTACCAGCTACGAATCCGAAGACGAAAACATGGGCAGACGTCACAACAGGGTGGTCTCGAACGAGCTGGCTGCCAGGACAGCCAAGAAGGCCACCACCACCCTATACTCCAAGCAGGAGTTCAGAGAACAGTACTGCATCACCAACAAGCAGCTGGATCTGTTTGAGTTGGAAAAGTCAAAGAAGGAGCGTTTCTTCGGTTGCCTGTCCCACTACAATATCGAGAGCCCCTGCTCGAGGACCGGCGGTAACAGGTGAAAATGAACATATATACAATTGGGCCTGATGTTAAATGACGATGATGGGGGTGGTACAAATAATCTCTATGCAATTTCGCATTGTTTCAGAAGCAACGACCTCCATTTCGCCTTTCCCCATCATCACGTCAGCAGGTCTGATGATTTCAAAAGGTAAAATAGGTCGTTGTTACTGACACGTGTGGACTAAATGTTTGTTGTCTAAATCAATCACCTAGTTGAAATCATCATTTCTGGCACAATACACGGACAACGTGTTAAGAACATTTGAAAAATACTCCATGTCTACATTTTCAATTGCTTTTGTTCATCTAAAATGTGTTTCTCTTCTCAATTCTCAATCACTCGCTTCAATTGTTTCTTTAATTCAATCTCACTACTGGTTCAAATTGCAATTCTCTCATCGAGTATCAGTGTCATTAGAATTGTGGTAGTGCATTTCACAATAATTGCTTTCGATGTTTATCTATGTGTACATTTATATGTTAGCTGTAAAAAAACATTGAGATATATAAAAAAAATACATATTTCAGGAATATATTTTATGAAAGTATCATACGAGAGCTTCAATAAACTATAGATAGAGCTTATCATATTTGAGTCGGAATGGATAAACTTTCGTCATTTGTATCTTATTGAAATACTTTTTTTTGTATATAAACGTTTCAAAAATATATTCTTGCTGCCTATGTATGAAATATAACTATTTTTTCAGCTGAATAATTTATTGATTCTAATATTTTTTACATTACATTTACGCTTATAAATATTTTGATGATCATTTTATATAATTAATACAAAATTTTATATATTATTTGTAACACCATTGCGAATATTTGCTATTGAAATCATAATTCAAATATCATATCCGATATGGAAATGGAAATCGATTAATCAAACGCTTTATCGAGGAAATTCTCTACAGCTGAAATGAATTATGTATGAATATATGAGGCATATGTCAAACAGTTTTTTTTTTAAATTATATTTTCAAATTTGAATAACAAATTTTTAAGGATATACATATGTATGATATATGTGATATTTTTACAGATCATCATTGTTATCAGTATGTGTAAGGCGACGAGTACCTTCAGATGAAAATTTGAATGCAGATTATGCACCTATTCAAAGATTTCCAAGGTTAGTTTAATATAAATTTGTATATTATCTTAAAATTCGTTAATTATTACTAATTTACGATTATTTTACATTTTCGCTATATAATGTTATTTTTATAATAAATCAGGAAGTTATCGTTTTTGAACCAGTTTAAAAATGTATAAAAAATATAGAGTGCAAGTTTGTATTATTATTTTTTTACTTTTAAATAACCAGTTGTTACGTTTACTCTGAGCAGTCTTCGAAAATAAAAACTATCAAAACACAATTACGTATGTATTAAGTATTAAAAATGAGGTTTGAAGTTTTTAGTATCTCAGATTTGATAAAATTTTGAAAATATTAACGATAACCCGAAAAAAAATATTTTATGAAATATCTTTTTTAATATTTTAGTTTAAACCGGAAAGAAATACATGTTTTTTTAATTTAGCATATTTATTTTTATTTATTCACAAACATTAATCTAAAGTATAATTATCCTCATTAATTAAAACCATTTTTCATCTCTCATGTAACTTTTTGATCCTCTTCGTGGGTGGAGTTTCGTTCGATTATTCATTGAAAATATGAACCCATATGATTTTGTACATTATCTGCTTTTTATTTTTTTGATTATCCAGTCAATGTTTTGCTTATCTAACTTGGTAATAATCTAAAAGTCCAATATCTGGTAAATATGGGGATTCAATGGTACTTACTTTAGTTGATTACTTTTTCATAAGTGATTATAGTTTTATGGGAACGTGGATTATCATGTTGGAGAATGACTATTTATAAATTCAAATGGTTTTTCTCCAATTCTACTATAATTGGAAAAAAATCGAATACAATTAGAGATTGTAACGAAAATGCATTTTGTTTCGGCGTTGACATTTTAATCCTAATAATAAAATTAAATTCAAAAACTAGCTAACGAACAACACAATTTACAAAGATGCATATGGAAACATAGATTTCTTTCAGAATTACCTTTTATATTTTCCAATTTCATATTTTTTTTATCTTGTACTAAGAATTATTTAAAGAATAAGGGCTTTCTTTATCCATTGTACATATGTAGCTGAAATAATTCCTAATGGAATCAGAAATAATTATATATTGCGAAGTATAAGATGTTGGCTCTCAAAATTTATTATTTTAGTTGCAAGTAAGTTCACCTAATCGCTAATAAAGGGCTAACAGTGTACATATCTTAATTTTGGTTCAAAGAATTAAAATAAGACTAAAGAAAGAATTAACTTAAATCACAATAATAAGATATCAATAATGGCCGATGGAAATTCTTGGTTGAGTTATGTTCTCAGTTAACCATTGACGAATTATTGCAGAATTTTATATCTTATTAGTAAAGATTATAGTTATATTTAAAGCGTTGTAAAGTTTTAGTCTTGGTACAATTTGATTTTATATTTTTGCAAACGTTGGATTCACTCCATGTGATTATTTAACTCAAAATATGAATATATAATTTTCAGTATTATAGAGCACATCTTGAGAGAATAGCGTTTTCGAAAACGGATTGTTGTCTTTTTAATTTTAATTCTTGTATAATATTTAAATCAATATTTTGTAATATAATTTTATTAATCTTTAATAATTATTTTGTTAGGTATCCTCCTCCGGCACCGCCCCCTGATGAGTTGTATCAATACGATGAAGATTTGGAATGTTCTTATTTTCGCAGAAGACCAAAGTCTGTATGCAGTCAACCCGATCCGAAGCGTTACACATGGATGCCAGAAGATGAGGATTCCAGCAGGATGGAAAGACCTAGGTGAATATCAAAAATCAATGGGGCACTCATCCCATTAGCAAGCTATTTAAATCCACTTTTCCAGGGCCTGGGTCAGCCCGCCAATCCGACTCGCTCGTCCACATAAAATATTCCCGTCCATTTGAATATGTTAATTTTATACTTGGTTGCTTCGGATGTGGACAAACAGAATCCAATATCTGCATTCTACCTGTATACAACGAATTTATGTTCCTGTGTTTTGTTGAGTAGGCCCATTAGGATAGAGGACGAGTTTGACAGCAGAGGGAGGCCAGCTTCGAGGCAATCCAATGTTAGCGGTGGTTCCGGTATGCAGTTTATGAGCTACAGTAATGAATTTCTCAACACACCGACTCCGCAACATAGGTAAATGTGATTAATTTTACGATATTATATTTTATGGTCGACAGTTTTAAGACCATATCAAGTTTTTGTTACGGCGTATATAACTTGATGAAACTTTGACCCATAAAAATATTCCTCCTCTGAGACATAGAGAATAATTGTAAATGAAAATAATTTTTAAAATAGTATTTTTTTATTTTCCGTCGGCGTGTTTCGATATTTCCAGCATTGTTTCAATGCGAGATTTTTGCTCGTGTAAAAAAATAAATTTATGCCGCCGTCGCTCGAATCAACCGTTGAAAATTATTCTTCTGAACACCCGGTTGTACAGGGGCTATCGAAAAAAAAATTACGATGATAAACGTCCCCGACCTCTCTCTGCGCCGTCAATAAAAGTTTCCGCTTTTCGCCGGAAATGGACGGCCCCGTAGCATAAAACCCGAAATGCTCATAAAGTTTAACAAAAAAATATATATCTTCGTCCGAATCGAAAGTTAGTGCTTTCCGATAAAGCATTGCGTTGATTAAAGTTTCAGGTCATGGAGTTTAACAGGGTCCACGTAGCCCTCGTGCTTTATGCACATCGATGGCAATTAAAATTGATTTAGTAAATATACATACATACCTATCATTATATACAAATTAATTATTTATTGGAAAAAAAAATACATGATTTTATTTATTTTATATATTATTATAAGATCGTGGAATATGTCTACATAATTGTATATTCATAATTGGCTATATCTATGGAAGTACATGTACCATGGGATGATTGTTTGTGATATTCATGTTACAATTATATCATCCAGCATATTATGTAAACGAGTTTACACAGATCAACCTTGTGTAGATTGATCAATAATGGTTTGCATGCATCACATGGACTTTATATTGATCGTCATATTTTTTTTACAATCATACACACGTAGTTTGAATAGATTGATACGAAATATATATATGTATACAAACCTCCTTCGAGTTTTAGATTTATCTGAGTAATTTTTCATTTTTTAATCGGTATCAATAATACATGGTTTTTATCAAACGCCACAAAATTTTCATCTCCTGCTGCTAAAACACATTGATTTGACATTTATATTCATTTTAGATCTAGTTTCAAAGAACCAATTGAAATTCTAATTATTTATTTTGTATGCAAAATTTTGCTTGTGGAAAAGTGCAATTTTGTATTCCAATCTGACAAATATGATGATTTTTCTATATGCTTTTTTCTTTTAATTAATACAACGTTTACGGGCATAACTACTTTCTTGCGAGATGAGACATTTAAGAAAATTGGATAATATTATTATCAACCGCGAAACTAATATGAGCATTTTTTTTTTTATCATATAAGCAGATGAAACTGTCTTAAAACATTACTGACTTTGTTAAAATTACTGCCAAAGAATGTACGATGAATTTTTGGTAACTAATGTGAGGAGACAGGTGCTCTCGGAAATGCTCCGGTAAACAAAGCTATTACTTTGCTCAACCACTTGGCCGACTATGTAGATAGATATATGTGATGTTAAATATCCCCATTTTGTTTATTTTTATTTGAGATTTTATAATTTCATACAACGGATTAATTAATGACGGTATTATACCATTTATTTTTTTTTGTTATCCTAGCATACTTATTTATAAGTTATTTTTTCCTAATTACTTTTTTTATTGTTATTTTATATTTTAATTTTTATAAATTTATACTCTTTATTTACATTTGATTTTATATTTTTTAATTAAACTTATGTTTTTATGCGTGATTGGCGACTTCGGTTAATCTGTTATGCCAATCATGTAATTACAATTTTAAAAGTTCTCACAAAACAACTATGAAAATTCAAGAGCTCAAAAAAATCCAGTTTTCGTAAGACTAAAATTCCAAAGACTAAAATTACGTTTTTTGACATCTTCCATTTTAATGGTGAGTTGTGTTTTGGTTGTCGATATTTTTACGTATTTATTTTGCTACTGGTTAGTAGACAACTTGAAAAAAACACTTTTTTTGCACTATATTTCAGATGGAAACATTTGTGCTTGATAATCGATTTTTTACGAAATTGCATGTTATACGAATTTCATCAAAAAACTAAAAAACGGAAAGACTACGAAATAAGATTTACAAGGAGAAGAATAATTTTGAAATAGATATTTGGCTAAAAAAATAAAAAAATAAGTGAGAGGGTAGTGAAAGTAAAATGGGGTGTTACGTATTAAAGGTGAAGTAACTTCGATCGATACTCTTGGTTGAGTGTTTCAAGAATATTTAAAAAATATAAACAAGATGTGTACTCAGATGATAAAAGCAAATCTGTACGGTTTCGAATGTGTCAATAATAATTAAAATTAGAGGAAAATTCAACATTTCTTCGACAACTTGTGACAGGGAATAAGAAGTGGGTTATGAACTCGAACCAATGTCGCAAAATCAGTGGCTTTCTAAAGTGCAGGTACCACTATCAATACCAAAATTGAACCTACCGGTCAAAAAGGTCCTCTTGTATGTAAGATGGGATTGTAAAACAATTATTCATTATAAAATATTTAAATATGATCAGACAATAATGGCATAGATCTATACTAAAAAGCTGGAATATTTAAATGAATCAATTCGTTGTAAAAGTCCAAGAATATTCAATAGATAAAACATATTTTTAAACACGATAATGCGAGACCTCATACAGCTGAAGTAGCTCAGGATTGTTTAATATTATAGAAAACGAATTTAATTTATTTATTTATCCATCATATGCACCCAATCTTGCTTCATCGGATTACCATGTATTTAGATAAATGTACTACTTTTTATTTTTTGATTTTTATGCAAATGGCACATTCAATTTACTATAGATATTTGGAAGAAAGTTATAGCTACCGATAGTCAATATTTAATTATTACCTTTTTATTGTGACCTGTGCTTATTGATTGGATGAAAATAAAGAAATAATAATTAGATTATATAATTAGAAAATCAAATCAAAGTCCAAACATGTATACAAAGTATTATTTACATCTTGACGAAGCAATTACAGCAGAAAGTTACTGTCAAGAATTGATAAAATCGGTTTCTTGACACTTGATCTGATTGATTGAATGGATCCAATTATATGTCACTGTAATGAACGACCACACGTCGCACTATCTAGCTTAAAGCTTGATGAATAAAGCTATAAAACATTTTCCTATCCACCACATTGATTAAATAACTTCTTAACAGATAAACAGAAAATCTGCTGCCACAAATATATTTTTAGATTTTATCAACACTAGGACCTTTGTAAATGTTGTTATTTGCTTAGAAAGTATTAAATTCCATTACCCTTGTATGGTGATTAATTACATTGGTATATAATTTTATTATATATATATATAGAATACCTAACATCGATCCACCAATATTAACACTTCCTATTATTGTTTCAGGCTGTATCAATGTCCGGCACACCCCGAGCTGCCCCCTCCGCCCCCTCCCCCCTCCATATCGCAGGACGGAGGTCCTCACAGGTATGTGACAACTATCAAAGACACACCCCGCTGATCCATCATCCGATTAACACACCCAGCTCTCTTTTTCTGATTGATCCAAGTGAAAATGATTAAACATATTTAGGGAAAACCCGCCGCACAAAATTAATAACACGAATGGTAAGCTACACGGCATCGATGTTGTATGTACGATAAATTTGGTTCTGTTTGCAAACAACAATATTTGCAGAGCCACTGCGAAATGAAATATTACGGTCAATATGGCTTCGGTGGCCTCGTCTCCCCAATGTGATTTAACCCCGAGACGACCGATGTACTTTAAACATCCAGAAAATATATTGGATAACAATAAATAATAATTGTATTGTACAATTATTATTTATTGTAGTTTGATTAATTTATATGTAGAACATATAAAAACATATGAATCACTCGTTTTAATAAAAATAGCACTCCATGTTAATTAACTACTAGTCAAACGTGAGCTGGTTTTATCTGCACGATGTGATATTCGCTAATTGATACGATATGCCATCGAACGATACGTTAACGATATTTTTTTTTACCCGCATGTTTTCCATAAAAAAAAGATACCCAAACGTTGTGTTCCAAGGCACAAATTTATTTCTGGATTTACCGAGGATTTTGCTTTTGCATTTGCACGGTTTCAGGTTCCACGTGCCGTGTTTCAGCCCAAAACCGCCAATTGTACAAGGCAACAAAGTGAAAGCTCCCAGTCCCCGGGGATTAGCCCATTACCGAGAATCGTTTGCTCTCGTAACTACACAAAACAGCCATGTAAATTATCCAAAATATTCGATAATGAACAATATGCCGTATTGCGCACTGAA
This sequence comes from Philopotamus ludificatus, assembly GCA_022495035.1. Lineage (NCBI taxonomy): Eukaryota > Metazoa > Arthropoda > Insecta > Trichoptera > Philopotamidae > Philopotamus > Philopotamus ludificatus. The sequence goes on along the minus strand of JAGXCT010037161.1, from coordinate 57,654 downwards.
ATAAAGAAAATAATGCCGTTTTGCTATGCGACAAAATGTATATTGATCTGTATGCAAATTTTAATTAGTTCAATTATTCGTATTGTGCTGAATAACAGAATGTTGTATGGGTATTGCTAATTAGACGAACTGAATCAATTCTATAACGACATAATTGTATTGAATTGTTCTGTTATGTTGTTAATTCATAAATTGCTATTATAATAATATAATCAATTGTGGTTTTATAACATCTGTCAAATAAAAAGTAAAGGCTAAAATGAGATTTATCTAAACGAAGAAGGTACTTTTCAGGCATTGACTATATGCTTTTCGAACTTTTGTTTGAAATAGAGGCATGAAGTCTTACAGGAAATGCGAAAAATACGCTTAAAATCTTCCGCTACTAATCGATTAAGCCTTGGAATGCGGTGCGCATGATATGATGCGCACACGAATCGGGTAACTCGGTGCATATCATATGATGCCCCCGATTTTAACTCGTTTTTACAAGCAAACTAAAGAAATTTAGGTGTTGGTGTTTACTTTAAAAATTAGTTAACAAATATAGCTAATATTAAATTAAAAACCACTCACAAGAAAGCTAATGAAAGTAATAAAAAAATAATATTGTACGTAAATTACTTAAAATTTAAATTAAATTAAATTTTTATAGTTAACAGTTGATTGTAGAATATATTTAACGGTTTTTTCGTATTTTTATTTATTTTATTATTTTATTGCACAGCCTTGATATGGGGTTGACATTTTTGAACACTTCTATCTTTTGTTCAATTTATTATTACGAAAATATAACGAATCAATTTTTTTTTCACTAAGAAAATAAATTGGTAAAAAAAACATGGCAGCGTATATTCGTGTTTAGCCTTGCCGCGTTTAAAGGTTTAAATGAATAAGGTCTGAAATATTGATGAGATATTGCCGATACACATGAATCGAGAGCTTATAAAAGTATTATTAACGGTCAACTGGAAGTAAGGCTGAAGAACTTTCAGCTTGCTGCTTAGAAGGAATACAATTTCTTTGTTCAGGACAGTAGCAGAGACCATTTTTATAAAAAAATGATTATAAATTATGCAAAAGGATATACAAATATATTTGATATATAAATATTTAATACCATCAAAAGGTTGAATGATTTTGGATCCAAAGTATTCCTCCTAAACATTGTTTTACTATTTAGATTTTGTTTTCAATTAAATAATGTTGCATGATGAAAGGATTTATATTGCGCGACGAGGTTAATAATCACTTGTGACTTGTTATTAGCAAATAACGTCAAGAGAAGAGGAAATCGAATACTGAAACACTCTCCTACTTGCCAGGACACAGTCGGTAGGGTAAAATCCGACACCAACAATGGTAGTAGATAAACGTCGAATATCAGCAATGGCCAAGAAAGGAAACAAAAACTTGGTAAGCGGTTTACAAAAAACCGCTTACCAAGACGACTTGGGTCCTCGCGGTATGAACACAAAAAGGGAGCTTAATGTTACGTGTGAGACTTAAGTTCCTTTGGCCTCGACTACCATTCGAGAATCTGGTAAGGCCCATACGCTCAGCTTTTAACCAGATCTGGGATGGAAATCAAAAACTTAAAAATTTGAACACCGATAAATCTAGAAAGCCGTTGGTTATTATGAAATTTATAAAGAAATGATGCAAAAAAAACTATACAAACTACTAGACAAATTTATTTATAAGAATAACAAACTCCATTACAGCAATCGCTTCCACGTTACATAATTACAGATTAAAAATGTATAAAATTACTATTCTAGATTAGGATTATTATTTTTTTGCAAAAAAAATATTATTATAAATTGCTTATAAAGTGTTTGTATAATATTCGATCTTCTGTAATTAATATTTATGTCTTTGCTAATAAATATATGACCAAAGGTAACATGGACATTTTCCCAACATCGTGCTCCTAATTTAACCGTAATTTATAGATTATCTCTGTTTTTATTACATTTATCGGCGATCTTTAGGTTATTAGGGCTATATTGGCGTCCATAGATTTCTAAATGTCAGCTTGATTGCAATGCCTTATCGGCTCGGGATAAATTACACCCCAACAAATGACATTAGTCTCGGTCAAGATATCAACGGGGACAGATTGTTTCGTGGATCCATCGTCTTAATTAAATAAGATTGTGCCAAATTCCAGTTATCCTATTTTTTATTTCAGACAAAAGCACGTAAGTTTCGCCAGGTCGCACACGCTGACGTCATTCGATGACGCAGCTGGTCCTACGACGCCCGTGACGTCTATCAGGAGGCTGAGGCCCCACGATAGCACCGAAAGACTTCTGGACGGCAGGAAGAAGTCGGATCCTCAAATTCAGCAAATGCAACTTCAGCAGCAATCTTCCGTGCAACCGATGGTTATACCGATTGGTCCACAGCCGTTTGCCCCTTCTTATCAGCCCGTCATGCCGCAAGTGGGACAATCGTTTACAAATCAAATTCCAATAGGACATTTTCCACAGGTAATGTATTGAATCCGGATATTTATTTAGTCATGCTTAATTGTTTTGATGTTCAAATAAAAACTATTCCGATAAATTGACCTGGTTTAGCAGCCTCGCATATTAATAAAATAATTGGCAATTCAGTCGATGGTTATAAAATAGCACCTGCTAGCGAAAAACAGTGATTTTTTTAAACCGCTTTTCCGGGTCACTCAATTTCATGGATTAGTATTTTTCTCTTCCGTTTCCGAATGTGACAGCCCTTGATTAGTTTCTCTCGGGGAATAAGAAAAAGTGTTTCGCCCGATTCGCGAATTAAAGAATCAGATAAAGCAAGAAATTGCCGCACTCGTATTATCTCGATATATTTTCGATTAATTGAATGTAATAAATATTTTCATTCCAGGGTCAGATGTTTTCAATTAACGGCCCGGTGCCCGTCCATGGCCAGCTGCACCCGGCCATTGTAACCCATTTCCCTCCCGGTCACATCGTGTCCATGCAGAGCCAGCATCATATGCCAGTCAGCCATCCCGTTCCAGTACCGACTCAAGAAGACTCGACCAAAGTTGTCGTTTTAGGTGACAGGAAAATTATATAAAACTTTTCGTTGAAATATGCAAATTTATTTTACTGAAAAATTAACCAAATGTTCAAAAGTAGAAAAGCGGTTTAGCTCATAACGCTCGAAAGCATTAACTCTCGACCCAAATCGTATTTGATTTCATACTTTCAGCATCAGTATACCAAATATAAAATAATATTTTTATAACTTCAAAAATATATTGAAATAAATATTTCATTTAATTCATACGGGAATAATAATATTGAAAAACTTTTTTTCGATATATAACTCACTGTTCAATACCCCGGGGCTTTTGTGTGAACATTTTTTTACGATAAGTTTGTTATACGATTTGACCTATATATAGATTAAATTATATTTACGTAGCAGGAATAATAGCCATCATCGATGATGCATTCTTATTCTTAATTAAAAATATTTTGAATATATATTCACTTTGCGTGCCGAAAATGTCAGATGAATTTTAATTTATTAAACCGGGTCAAAGCCCCCGCATACATATTTCATGTACAATTTACGCTGAATTCTGAATTTCAGAAAAGTTAAAAAGGGGACCAATGAAAACCCAAGCAACCCAGACTGAGGTGTGTTTAGGTAGAAAACCGTTGCCGCCCAACTATTTATCACTGAGTCCGAGAACTGCTAAAAGGGTAAGTTAAATAATTTACATAGGTCACCTCTAGTGAATGTGTGTTTTTGTAATTTTGTATATGTTTTCTGTGACCAATGTTGTATTTTAAAATTAACATGGCAAATGATTTAAACATGATTTTAATTCAACACGAAATTTTAGTATCATCATTGTCTATAAATTAAAATTAGGTTATTTATGATGCTTTTTAAAATTGAGTTTAATAAACTGTTAAGCACATATATAGTATTAAATATTAAAATTCCATCCTCTCACACGACGAGACTGCATATCGATTTGTTGGTGCAGCTACCCTTTCTCTTGCATTTAAATATTGTCTCTAGGCAGGATTTTTGATCCACTGTATTTTTTAAATTTTAATTCATGATTCCTCAGCCCCGAATTTTATTGTCACGTCAATGGATTATTATTTTTTTAATGTTTAAACCCTTTTTGTTAGTGAAATAAAAATATATTAAAAAAACCAATTTGAATTTAGAAAATTCTGCGATTTTTTTTAATTATTCATTTTAATAAGCACTTACAATATAGTCAATAAATGCATTATTTTTATAAATATCGGGATTTCTGTTTTTAAAAAATAGATCACGGCGGCTTGACACCAACCGCATCGTCTATTTATAATGGAAAATAGACCCCAAGCATTGCAAGTCATTTGTCAAGTTCATATTTTTTAAAATGGATTATTCTATGAAGAAAAATAGTTATTCATGGATATGCTTCATAATTTGGTCGATATTTTGATTTTTTTTCTTTCATCTTTAGACTTTTTAGACAAATACAAAATGATAGTGACACGTAGGATTTATATTAAGAGTTATTCGAGAAAAATCACAAAATCTTGGGGTCCCAAATATACCCCATCGGCACGGCTAGGTTAAGAAAGTATTATGATTTGTCACCAGAAAGTTTTAGCATTTTAAAAAAATATCCGGAGAGTTATAAATATGACTTGAAAGATAGTGTGAGCATGAAGTCTTAATTGAAATAAACCAAATGGGGCCAAGAAACATATAGAGACTAGTAACAATACTATATAATTAAATTTTAAATACAAATTTTCTTTAACTTAGAATTGGTATAATAAAAGTTGTGTTGAAATTAAAATATTGCATTCAGAGTCGTCAATAGAAGTTTTTCTAAGAACAAAACTTTAATGAAAAATTAGTAACCCTTTGATCCGCTTTGTCTTTCGTGGCGATGGATTGGCATATATAGTATCAAAGATCGTGCAATACTCGTTATTTTCATGTTTCAATGATCCCTCATTGCTCATAGAAATGTAAAGTGTGTTCGCTTCTCAAAACAGACGACATTCATTATGTATTGAATTTAAAAAAAAAAGCTGAAGAGCCATCTTGAAAATATACGTACACAGCGATTAATCCACAGAAGGATTCTCAGCTTTGCACCGCGTAAGAATATTACGTTTCTTTTTACGAGACGGTAACGATTTTTCTACCTCATTCTGTTTATAAATAGAATTTCTTTCACGACCCTTCTTTATAACATTTATCCTATTTCGCTCTCAGGTGAAAATGGTAGCTCAGGGTGTGCAGACAAATGGCGGACTCAACGGCGGCAACGGTAGAAAGCTGCTGAAAAGTTACTCAGAAGCAGGTGGTGGCAGATTTGAATCCCTGGGGCAACAAATTCCCCCGGCAGCTGTAGACTACACACAGCAAACTCAATATTCCTTCACAGACAGGTGAACAGACTTTCATTTATTCATGTGACTTGACAAATCTACATGTGACTGTAAATAATTGATTAATAATCCTAATATGGTCCTCGTAGAATTTAATTTATTTTTATATACAACAATTTAATTATATTTTGTAATTTATAAATGAAAATCTTTACATTTGTAACATAATTTATTTTAATTTGCACGTTGGCAATATACGTCATTATTTATTTAATAATAAATGGTCAATAAAATCTCGATATTAATAATAATAAATATTTTAAATTTATTATCAAATTATTCTAATCCTAAATATGAGGGGGGGTTAGAGAATGTTCATTAGATGTATATTTTTATATATTAATCACCACCATATATATTTATAACATTTTAATCAGCTGTTTTTACATTTAATTTTGGTTCTAAATTCTAGTATATAATGATAAATTCAGCTTTATTATTAAAATCATTTTCAGTTGGTAGCAGTGATGTTTATTACTAATGTTGGTAGAATACAATATTAGCAGATTTGACATTTGAGTGACATATCGAGCTTCTGTCATGGCGTCCTATTTATAAGTGTAATACTCTCTTAATATATTACAATAGGTTTTTTAAATCTTTGTAACATCGAGGGAAAGTTTAAAAAAATCCTCCTACTAATGGCCATGCTTCTGATGATTTATTTATTAAGATAAACCATAATGAACACTTCTAGCGTGAAAATATGTTTGACAGCTGCATTAATATGCCTAAATTCCATAAATACTTACTGTCAATACTAAAACAATGTATAAGATATTATACATCTATTGTGTGATATTTAATTGATAATTGTATGTATTTTAGCGGAAGCAGTGATCATGAACACGATCGTCTTCAAAGAACGCAATCCGAAGAACCGCCAAGATCACCGAGACCCATAGCAACTCCTCCAGAAACCACTCCAAAAAAACAAGTAACATTAATAGATCAACCGACCGTTCAATACCCTCCGACACCATCCAGCCAAGTATCGTCCAGACATTCCACGCCATGCGGTTCACTTTCGAGGCGACAGTCTACGCCGAGTGCGGAACAGGCAAAACTCATGAGGGAACAAGCGCAAGAATTCTTTCAGCAAAATTTTCAGTTTATACACACCGATGACAGAGATGATACGATAGACGAACACTCGTTGGTGCAAGACATGCAAATGATTCAACAGAGCATGGAGCTGAACCAGAAGAATTTAGATTACCTTCAGCAAAAGATTGCCGCTCAACAATTTATGAAGGTGGAACCTGTCATTACTAAACCACCGGGTACACCCACAGTCACAGCGCCTAGACCGGTAATGACACCAGGCAATTTATCAAAAACATCTACACTGCAATCAGAAACGTCGGTTTCAACCGAAACGTCGGCAACAACGACGACTGACACGGAAAAAATGGAAAAGGAAATTTTCATAGACTTCGAACCACAGTTGAATGTGGATTCTCCATTAGTTTTTAGACGTGCTAAAAAAAGGGTATTGCAAAAGACTTTATCCGAAGGGGAAATCCTTTTAGATAGGTAAGTTATTATGTTCATCTTTATATAAAAACTTTAACTTTAATGTATCATTAATTTTTAGAAGAAAACATGAATTGTTAAAAAATTCTTTGGAACAAGATACTATTAAAGATGCTCCACTTGTGATGTCCACCAGTCATGAAAATGTTAAAGTTACCAGCGATGTTGATTTTGGTAACGAATATGATTATTATCAACACACTCCGATCAAAGACGAAGGAATATTTAAACCAATAACGAATGGTATCTATAGGTAAATATAAAGCATATTCATCTGAATAATACTGACATAATATCCATTATTAAATTATGATTCTTTTACTTAATTTAACAATAATATGTATTTTTAATGAATATTAAAAGCTCCATGACCTGTTAAAATTGAGTGTGTAATGGTGCGGTTCAATCCATCACACCCTCATAAACATGATAAAAGTAAATTATATTGACCATTCAACATGACTATGTATAGATTAATTTGGTGATATATTTACAATTATTTTTATGGGTTAAAGTAATTTATTTTATGGTCATATGTAGTTTTTCTCGTATAGTTGATTATTGAAACCCTGCTGTTAACCTTCAGTAATAATTTAAACAGTATATTTCTTGGCCATCAAATAAAATTACATATGAACGGACTCGCAATAATCTTTAATAAACGTTCTAGTTCAACCGGCGCTTTGCCAACACAAGAATCTATCGATGAAGAATTTCACGAAAACTATGTGTGTTATAAGAAAGGGATGTTCCGAAAGAGGAGCATAAGTTTAGAAGAGCCTAGCTCTACTGGCGGTAGTGACGGTCAAGATTCAGCCGAAGGACGGTATGCCTAACAGGATATACAAGTCTTTTCGGTGTTGTGACTGTAGAATGTTGATGCTTCACATTTTTATATCACGCTAACTGTGCACCCATCTATCATTGTATAAATCAATTGGTTACAAATATAACCCCAAAGATAATACTCCAAAATGTTTTTTCACTTGAGTAGATGAACAGGATTATTAACTATGGGGTATTCATTGTTCTTTTTATTATATAATATATATACACACATAGTTTTCAGGTTTTTAAATCGTGAATATATGACCGTTCATAGAGCTCTAACGCGAATTTGCATATTATGGCTATTCCCATAATTCGGTCGGAAACGTCTCATTTATTCAATCCCCCCAGCATTTTTTTTCTTCATGTGGAAAATCAACTGAAAATACTCTGGCCCCGGTACACTTTCAGAACACTTCCTTTTTATTATTTCCGATTCACTTCCCGCCGCTGAATTGAGATCATAAACTTAAAAGCTTCGTGTAAAAGCTTTACAAAAGCCGGCCTGCAATCACGCAATTGTTATAAAATAATTTGTGCTAATATTGAAATGTGGAATATTTCGCGTCGGTTAATATCGAATATGTTAATATATGACGGAAACAAATGGTCGCCGAGCTGAAGTAAACTTTCGGTACCTGAGGGCCAATAAAGCCACGGTTAGTTGGGAATAGTTTGTTATTAAAATCCATTCAACGGCGGCGGATGTATTGGAGCACTGCTTTGTGACGTCAATTTGAAACAGTCTGCCTCAGTGTTTCAAGATATAAACGATGTTTAATTATATTAAAAATGAATCAATTAAAGTTACAACGTATAAACTTGTACTATCAAAAATTATTTTAAATATATAATTAAATAGGACAATTTTCAGCATGAATTTTAATATTCTAAGCGTTTGGAAAATTTTTAGACAAGACTTATTATGTTTTATTTAATCATTAATTGCAATACTTGCCTTTTTTAATGAGCAACAAAAAAACAAATTATTTTTCATAATAGATTTAAGCTTTATAAACACTCATTTAAATAATAAAATGTGTTTTAAATTTATATTGTACTTAAACAATAATTTATGTATATAATTGTAACACTTTTTGACATTACTTTACAAAAATCAGTAATCAACTCGAAAAGTGTTTTTTATTAAAGAAATATTATAACTATTTTCTTTGAAAAAATACCAATCAGGTACTAAGTAAATTATCTAAATAAATATATATCATTAAAAGGCTAGAATGAGTAATATTTAACACTAAAACTGTTGAAGGTATGCTATGCTTATCATAATATATTTAAATAAAGGCAGTAATTAATAAACAAAATATATATGTAAAAATTAATCTAATATATTTATAAAATATTTATAAACGCATTGCCTACGGGGGTCGTCGATTCTACGTAAAAGGCGTATTTGTGTATACCCGGGGCGCGCATATCACACGCTAGCCGACACTACGCGTTTGATTGGCTGTAACTTTTACAACGTTTTGTTTTTAGTTAGATAGAAACTTTCTATCCAAGATTTACAATATAAGATTGGGGACAAATGCGGTAAGTGCATATGCACAAAGAGCCATAAAACATTTTTTGGAAATATTTTATGGCTCTTTTACAAGAAGGTATTTGTTTAGAAAATTCCGACTATTGCCGTCAATTGTTTTATCTTTAATATTTATTGCACAATAACCATCATTTAAGAAATTATTTACTAATGAAACTGTATAGATCTTTTGTTTTTTCAAATATTTTCTTATCGGTTATCGGCAGAATACTGAGTTTTATTTGTGATAAATAAATTCTTACTAATGCCATAAGTAATTGTTCAAACGTATAAACCATGTTTTATAAAAATTTTGGTGATTCCGCCCATTTATAAAAAGTTTGGTGACCTTTGCTATAGGATATTAATTTTTTTTTCCATTAACTATTCAGTAAATGTTGAAGTTCAATCAATTTAATTTCCTTGATTAATAAAAGAATCATATATTTTTTTTAAAAAGACATTGCACTAAATTTCGGCAAATGGGCCTCGCCTTAGAACATGTTTTCTAATCCTTTTTCATTTACCTAAGTTTAGTGTGTCGTAAATATAGTTTAAAGTGTAATTGAACGCCCAAAAACGAACCATTGAACCCCCGAGAGTCAAAGAGTACAGATTCGAGGCCGTCTAGGAATTCAAATATTTAGGCTCACTTATTACGAACAACATTGAAACCAATTTTGAAGTATGAAGAAGAACCATGCTGACAAACCGGTGCTACTTTCGACTTTAAAAGCATATTATATTATTCTCAAAGAAGACCAAAGTTAAGCTCTACAATACCAGTCACAGCTGTTGTCAGAGTGTCCACTCTCGGTCACGTGTCAAGGATGCAGGACAGTCAGCCGCTGAAAAGGCTAATAGTTATTAAGCATTTCTGTCCCTGGAGAAAAGGAAGACCAAGGCTGAGGTGATTGGACTGTGTACAGAAGGATACTGAATCATTAAAATCTACTGGAAGATGGAGCGACGTAGCGGCACACCGGATAAAATGGAGAAGAGTATTGAATGAGGCTAGGGCTTTACAATAGGGCTATTGCGCCTATGATGATGATGATTTTTTTTTTAAATTGCATAATTATCCATAACCATTTTTTACATGAATACTATTATTTTAATCAATAAATATTATTTTTGCATTTTTTATTAATTTAAATTAAATCTGTTTCTGAATGTTTTGATCATAATAAGTTTGAGCCGTAATAATACCCTCGGGTAGACATTATCGGATTAATTTGAATACGCGAGAATATAATTTAAATGGTAATCGTATATCGTCCACGTCACCATCTCAAAAGAATATGCCCTCCACCATTTTCGCGTTCAAAAAAGTGATTAATTCCTCGGCGGAAGCGTTTCGAGTACGCATAGGTAGATTTATTTATTCCTTTTCGGAGTTTTAAAGAAGATTTATTCCTGATTCTTCCCGTTTGAATTTCCTCAGAAATGAGATGAGTCAGTGGAGGGTGAGCCGGGGAGTCAGGTGGGTATGACCGAGGAGGCCCATTTTAAAAAGAAAGGAAGAGAATGTTTTTCACTTTTGTGTCGGGCGATAAATCGCCAATTGTGTTTATCTGCCGCAGGAAGTCGCTCGTTTGTTCCCCGAACGGAAGCCATTTTTCTCGATAGAACCTGGGCCGCGTTATTTGATTTCATTTGTCTCCTCCAATATTGCGGCCTCTTTTTGGGGCCGGTCTGATTTTTTGACCTAGTGCAATCGGCGTCCAATATCGTTTTTGTTAAGGGGGCCGACGCCTCTATACGCGTCCGGAGCATGAAGGCTGTTTAATTTGGACGCAGACCCACACCCCACTTCTATTCGCGTCGGCCAACCTGATAAATAAATATATTTTTTTACGGTTTTCGTCCCCAATAAAGATGTAACGGGCCGTCGTAAAAGTCGCCTTTTAATTTGGCGGCCTTGTGTGCGTATATGCGTTGCTGAATAAAATCCTGGTAATTAACCGCAATGTGCGCAAAGGAAATATGGGCCGGTCCAAATTAATATATTTTTTATTTGATCCGTTTTACGAGTTTGTGATAGAGGCAAAAATCTTTTAGAGGGAAATTGAACCAATTAAAATTTATATGTATTTTATATAACTCGTATACTTCAATAAATACAAAAATTGTATACATCCAACAAGGACTTATCCTAATGGCCATACATATATCATGTATAGTCTCTTTTGATAAATATTTCAAGATAATTTTATTTTTAATGGAAAATGATCTTCACGATAAAAAAGTAGACTGGACAAGTATTTAATATCCTTAATTTTAATGAAAACCTTTGAATAAATAACATGTATTTGTAATTATCTAAATATAAATAGTATAAATACGCGTTGATTTCTGCTGGACTCCAGATTGAGAACCGCTGTATTTGAAGGAATATCAAAGTTGTGAGAATTAAATGAGTAAGCATACGAAATTTATGCTGTCCAAATGCAGAAAAGTCCAAAATGTTACATCCTTTCCGCACACGAACATCCGATAATTGAGTAATACTACCTATTTTGCTTTAAAATTGACTTAATATATAAAACTATATTTAAGCATAGTTAAATATATAAAAATAGCATAAATAAACCTGCACTATATAATTTCATAAATTAAAAGGTTACATCAAAAAAATATTGGTCTTATTTTTTTACCTCAAATAAAAAAACAACTATATCTCTATTATTTGGATATTTCGAATAAAAAATTGGTTTATGCAAAATAGAAAAGTACTAGATCGGAAAATGATGATAAAAACAGAGATATATAAAAAGTAGACCCGGAAAACTCGTGAAATTTAACGACGCTGTCCTTATAATAATTATAAAAGTATTGTATAGCTGATTTATTTGTATTCTGTTAATAGTATTATTGTTATTAACAGATTGCCTGAAACTTTTGGTGAAACGTCGTTTTGATGAAACTACGAAAGTTGGTAAACGTTGTGTTTTACAAAAAAAACAAAACTATTTAATAATCAAGATATTAAGACGAAAATTAAATTAATTGAACTTCAACATTTACTAAATAGTTAATGCAAAAAAATAATTTATATCTTATAGCTAATTTTATAAAAAACCGAAGAATATAGTAGTAAACTTATTAAATAAATTTAATGATGTTTATTTCGCAGTGTAAAACAATAAACAATTTCTAACAAAAAGCGGCATTTTCTAAACACACACCTTCTTGTAAAAAAACTTTACAATTAGTTTTATATGCACTTGCTGCATTTGCACAAATTATTCTCAAGCTCTACATAAAAACTTATTACTTTTTTGTATTGCTACAACTATCAAGTATCTACCAAAGAAAATATTTTAAAAAATAAATCGTTGTAAAAGTTACAACCGATCAAAATTTAAATTATTTTTTAAAATAATAACATCTCAAACCTGATACTTATTTGTATATGTTTTTTAAAAAATGAGTTTCAAGAAAAGTCTTAAATATGTATAATTAGAATAAAATAAACACTCACTTCTCTTTGTCCAATTAAATATATTTTTAATAAAGAAAAGTCAAAAGTAACAAATAAAAATATCCTTTATTAAATGTATATAAAAAACTTTAAACTAATATTGGTCAAATTTGAATATTCTCAATTTACATATTATACAAATTAAATATTAGTACGCCGTAATTATTTAATATTTCATACATAGATAAATAAAATATCATGTTTCCTGAAAGTAAACACTAACAGCGGTAACGTTAAATATTTACACAATACTTTTAGTTAAAACAAACGCACTCTTCTCAATGTATAAATTACACAATTAAATATTGCCTTTTCCTTTAAAACATACGTTACAATTACATATTCTGATTGTCCTATTCAAATCTACCATACACCGATGAACACATTTAATGACACATTATCCACGGTAGACTTGCAAAAGGAAAACATTAAAAATAACCGAGGCAAACAATTCACTCGTTACTCCATATATTCCAGGAAACAAACTTTGAGCTCCCCTTTTGTAAATATTTATGAGTGGAAATACTGTTCGTACAACGTTCGTAATATCGCATTTTCTTTCTGGACCCTGTGTTATTTTAGAAATTGCGGCTATCTTTGACAATGAAGGCCTAAATATCACATTTCCTGATAATATAATCAAGAGGTATATCCTCATACCGCCGAGGGAATGTCTCGCTACTGTTTACGTTTTAGGAAATACAATGGCTGGTATATTTTTGTTTCGTGACACGCTTCAGGTTTCAGGGAATTTGCCACGATCGCATTTCTCTAAAACATTCATAGAGGATGATGCGGTGAACTCGTCTGTAACTCACGTACAGTATGACCACATTTTTCGAGTTAATCTACTCCTAGAGTTGTAATGTTCATAAAGATACATATTTCGACATGATTATAATAAGGCAAACAATTGTGTTTTTTAATCCGGATTCAATTCCGCCTTTACAATTATACAAAAGCGTAATAATATCATGAAGTTCTTCACGTTGATTAAAGCACAGATCTGGAGGGCCGTAAAAGAAAATTGGTTGAAATATGGCCGTTCGTTCGCAGATATTCGAGGGGGCCGATCCCGGCGAGCAGATAGAAAAGAAAATATACGTGTAATCAGCAGAAAGTCCCGGATAATGAGGGTTCGAGAATTTGATGTTGGGACCTTAAATAAAATATGAAGACCTTAAAAACGGAAATCTAAAATATTACATCGAATCGCGAATGAAATGGCGCCTTTAAATTCAACAAATATTGAATGAAGTGAATTTCCTCAAGTTTTTATGATTTATTACGCGAAAATTTTCGCCCCTCGCCCCCTCACCCACTCCGGGAAATTTACGCGCTCAATGCGATCCGAAAATATATTTATTGTCCTTGCTCTGGTAATTTGGACGATTCTTATTATTGCGAAGCAGGCGTAAGAAATTTAATTTATTCGCCAAAAGTTGACTGTGTATGTGTGAATATACAGGATGGAACAAAAAATAATAAATAAATATTGTTTTATAATAAAAATCTATGACTATCTAAATTATTATAAAAATAGGCAATAATTGAACAGAAGGAAAAATAATTTTGTTTAAAAAAACATAATTCTGTAATCATAATATTTTATTTATTTACAGCAATGCTAATTTTATTTCCGCATTTTTTTACTAACAATTTTATTTATCTAATTTCATTATGATTCATCTTCATTATGACCGGACATAAAACAAGGAGCGTCTCCCAAAAAGCGACATAATTCTGCTCCATAAAAAAATTCACCATTGTTATATTTTTAAATAAAACTCAGCGCTAAACTTTTGTCCGGCACTGTGCGTGGTTTTATTCTAATTAAAGTGGCCGAATTTAAAGTGCCATTTATTAGAGGGAATTAATTAATGTGTAGCCGAGAGTGGATCGGGCCACGTCTCCCAGACACTTTGATTTGATCAAAGTTTCGGTCCCGATCGTATCCCGAAACATTCATAAAATAGGTCTAATGGCCCAAAGGTCCAAAGCCATCCAGAGGGAAAACGGTTTTGTCGGTATCCTTTAAAAATGTATGAGGGGGATGGGGACAGGCACTTCACCCCACACCCGCCACCACGTGTCTCTGCTCTATTTTGGTACGTGCCGGAGGGTTCAGAGGTCACGCGCTGCGATTCGATTTAAATAAGTTCATAATGTCGTAAAAAATATTTCGGGAATATAACACATGTGTCATTCTCTCGGTCGGAGCGGGGGTTCAGGTGCAAAAAAAATATTGTAACAGGTTCATTTGGGCTAAAAGGAAAAACATTTTCCCAGCGGCGCATCCCTCCCCTGCCCCATACGCTTTTCCACGGCCTATAGTGGGAGAACACTTGACTGAGCATTTTTCGGTCTACTTTATGACGCGACGATGGTGTTTTCTTTTTCACGGTCATAAATTGCAAAGTCACATTCTTTATGACAGGTGAATGCAGCTTGAGTGTCTGTGAAAAAAATGGCCGTATAAAAACGGTCGTAGAAATATTTATCTCCGGGATTTTCGCTCGTACGGCGGCTTGCAAAACACGGGTGATTTATTTATTTAAGCTTGCGAAAAGCTGTTTTAAAATAAAATATCCGATCGGATTCCCTAGAACGAAGGATGTAAGAAAATTTCGTCTGGGAAAGTTTTCAGTCTAAATTTAAAGCAGCTGCTCTACGTATCATGCGGTTGCTTCAAAAACATTTTCAGAAATCATAATATTTTCAGAGACGTCTAAATTGTTTATAAGATATTAAAAACTTAAAAAATTCTCTCTTGCGGGAATTTGACGATGAATATCTCATACTTTTTATGAAATTAATAATTATAAAAATGACTTAAACGGGCTATTCTTCTAATAAATCATTTTCACTGTGTAATAATTACAGTAAAAAAATCTGAATGAAACCGAAAAAATAACGGTTTGAAATTCTGACCACGGTAATTTTTACAAAAAAGGGGGACCCTACGTTTGGTTTTAGATTTTGTTTAGATTAATCTAGAATAACTCTTACATAAATCATATAATCTTAATATAAATCATACATGTCACGAACTTTTTGTATTTGGCTTAAGAAGTTTAGAGATTCAATTTTATAAATAATAATTGTCTTTTATTGTCTGTAATTGCAAAAAAAATAAAATTAAAAATATTCGCTGACGTTGCTACGAGCGTAATTTCTCGCTGGCTTCCGGTAAGATGTGCCGAGTGCGATTGAAACGTGTATATTCACATAACACTTCAGAGATCCATTCAGTATTTATGCTTCTTTAAACAATAATAAAAAATAATTGTTGTATATAAAACTCTTAATTAGACGTACAATAGTTATTTATTTTTAGTCTTATTTTAAAACTGATTCATGGAAACTACGCTACTTCCATACATCATACATAAAAGTTTGATTATTCGCGATACTTTAAGATTAGTGCAATGCATAGATATATTACATAAAGTATACATTTTTAAATTATAAAAATCTATACAAACATTTATACTATTGAAAAAAGAGAAAAACTATAATTTTCCACATCATCAAGATAATTTCAAATAATTATTTTTATCAAAATAATAATATAGTCTTAAATAATAATCTATATTTTTTTTAAAACTATATATACGTATAGAAGTAAACCACATGCACGTGCTCACGTGACCTCTTCGTCCTTGGTGAGAAAAAAAATCTAAAAAAGGTATCCCAGTAACAGCGTGCTAAGTGAAAACATGTGTACGTACGCCACTGGGCTTGCTCATCCATTTCCTGCTTCATTAAATATTCACCAAAACACATAAGTCTCTCAGGATAACAATGCTTTAACCCACAATTTTTCCGCTGAAAATGTGAAATATTGCGTGAAAGCTGTTTGATCGCTTCGGACAAAAAAAGAGAATTATATGGCAAACTTTGATGTTTTAAAAAAATCGTAAATTATTCCACGAACATTAAACTGAAGCATAATTCCATCTATATATACGACATTAAAATATATAATATTTCAGACACAATACAGAATTTAAAAGGTCAATCTAAGTCAAACGTATTTACAACACATGTTGCCCGAACAAACTTTTCCCCGAAATATTTCATAGGGCTCAATCAAAAGTTGTGCTTATTTACTACAAACGTTGACCCAATATTTACACAGCGCAAGAATGCCTTTCGAAACATCAAAGAAAAACTTGTAAACTATTTTATACACTTTGAAATACTCGTTAATTTGTATAAGGGAATCTTTCTAAGCCAGATGTGGCCAGATATCTGGGCCGTTTGACGCGTGATAAGGGTTAGTAAACCCTTCAAATGAACATTCATGGTATTCGAATCGTGGATTAAATAAATCATTTAACTTTTGGCCCCCTCCAGCTTTTTAGAGGGCGATTTCGTGAAAATATTTTTGCAAATAATTTCTTTTTTAATAAATTCCGAAGCAGATGACGGGGCGGAGCACAAAGGCATCCACTCCTCCCTCAGTCACCTAAGGGTTTTCGACCTAAACTCTTTCATTATTTGCAATATACCAAATATTTGACACGAATCGCTGAAAAAAAATATCAATTTTATTTCTGGCCGGGAATTGGTCCGGCCAGAAGGGGGTGGCGAAAAAAAAACCCTGAAAACCGGGAAATGGAAAAAAATACTTTCCCTCTTTGCGGAGAGAATAAAAGAGGAAAACGAGAAAAATAAATGAATCGAGACTGATTGAAAAAAGATAGCGTTTTTGTTGGACCTGATGCGTTATGACTGGATATTTTTATTGGAGAAAAATATTTTTTTTATATCGCTTTCAACAAAGCTGTTATGTTATAGGTGTGAGTGTATAAGTGGGGGGGAATATACGCACAATGCGTAATTTATTTTCAGCGGTCTGAAAATATGTACTATTAAACACACCATGATACATAATTTTAATTTTACCGTACATTTAACAAACAAAAAAATGTATAAAATATTACATAAAACGGGCAAAAATTGCGACAAATTTATTCGTTTTTGTAAAATACTGTACGTACCGGATAATATCAACACAATGCTTGAATATATCGTAAATATGATTCTTTCAAAACTGTAATATCCGAACATCTGAATTTTATTACGCAAAAGTTATTTATTATATCGCAATATCCTACTTTGTGATTCTTTTGAATATAGTTATATATTCTATTGAATTTTCGTTATATGCACTTTAAAATATATTTTTATTGCCTAATAACAGAATACTATATAATTTATATTTTATGATGATGCTTTAGCATAATAACTCTGATTAGCTGCTTCCAATTATATTTATCCGTGGCAAAGGTAATCGATGCTTTGAGATCTTTTAGCATACATTTGAGCCATTATCTTATTAGTCGCCCTCTACTTCTTTATCTTGAAGAGTCTCCATTTAGTAAAAAATATTTATAAATAAAATCACTGCTCATATCAGTACGTACCGAATCAACTCTAAGCCTCCATAACTCTGATGATCAAAATCTTAGATTTGCCCGTTTATTTTGTAGCTCCTTTTGATATGCCACAAACTATCAAGCTTTATTTGGCTGAATCTCTAAAAAATAATCCTTTAAAGGTTTATAAGGCGTCTTTTCTTCTCTTACTCATAATTCAAGTATCATTAAAGTCCACGAAATAAATTAAAGATTTGTATTTCAGGCTATCGGTAAAGAATCCTCAAATATAATGGGTTTTCTAGACATAATTAAGCCAAAAAAAATACTTAAATACATTTAATACACAATAAATCTATTTATAAAAAATGTATGTTCAATATCGACAATTAATACATAAAAAAAATGATAATAGTTTATGAAATTAATAAATCAATATTTTTAATTTTAAAATTTGAAGATTTTTTTTTGGTGTAGCAAGTAAACTCTTGTTTCTGAAAATGTTCATATTATATAGATTACTATTTATGACCATACGTATACAGTAGTAGGGTACATCTACTCGGGCAAAAAATATTAAATTCCTAGTTTTCGGGTAAAATTCATGATCTGAGGAAGGGGTATATTTTTTTTTATATAAAGTAATGTTTTAATCAACTTATTTACCAGAAGTAGGATGAAATTTAGTGTGTAAGGAGAAAAACAGGAGAATGTAAGACCAAAAATGCATCAGGCCAACTTGGGAGCATCCAGCAGGAAAAATGGCCTAGGGATCCTTTTCTTACTAAGAAAGTGGAGATTAGAGTTCGTATATAAAACCATTAATGCATTTTAATAAATTATCTTTATTGAGAACCTTGTTCCATATGTATAACAACAGCTATCTTCTATAAATGACTGCATCTTTCTAGGTCGATTCTGGGTTAAGCCATCAGGCTGAAAAGATAAAAGTTTTATTTATTCAACCATTTACTCTTGTTAAGGGGAAAATATTTAACATTTAACATCTCTCTTTCCTATTTTCACAGGTCAATGAACAGAGAAAAGCTTGCGAAATTAAAATCACTAATAACATCAATAACAAAGGTCCAGTATGATGTGATAATGACCGAAGCAATAAGAACTTGGTGGTTCCAATGCCGGCCCGGATTTAAACTGTTATAAAAAATGAGGGAGGAATCAAAAAAATGGTTTTTCTTTTAATCCCATTCTTTAGTATTTTCCATCAAATTATTGCAAAAAACAAAGTGTACATAAGTGCTGTGTGTAATTTTAAATTTAATCTTCAAATCGTGTTATTTTTTTGAAAATTGTACCTTAGTATCTGCAACACATAATGAATCTATTTTTTGTTTACAAATGCAGAATAACTAGTATTATTAGAAAAAAAAATCCTAAAGCCAGCTGAGCTGTAAATTTTCGAAAGATTCCAATTCTACGGATACACCTGAAAAAATTACCCGTGTTGATTTGAATGACCGGTAATGAATTAAACATAAAATATCTATCTATACAATTAATATTACCTCTAATAATTCACACCAATGTCAATAAGCAAGTATAATACAATCAAATAAATAAGATCAGAAGTAGTATATCTGGTCTTAATGGTTAAATAAAAAATATAATAATATCTGGTCTATGTATTGATTGATACTCTAAGATTTTCGGCAGATTTTTTAATATAAATAACCCTAGACAATCCTTATATAATTTACATTATTCATTGCGTAAAAGCTTTTTTAGATAATAAAACTATTTTTTTTTTGTCATACAAATTATTATTTTTCAGATACTAATGCTTATTTTTTTATGGTTTATATTAAAATTATCAGGAAATAATTGTCGAAACCCTTAAAATATGATATCGAATATACTAAAAACACGATTTCCGTCACGATACTAAAATACTGTGATAAAAAACTAGTAATCACTAATGATATTATATTTTGATTCAGCATCCAAAAAAGTAATGTTTTTAATAAAAACTAGTTAATCAGAAATAGTGGTAGGGTTCAATAGATTTCAACAATTGCCTTGGTGATGGCATGTGAAGTGGATGATCAAGGGTCGCAGTCAGAAACGGATGATATAGTGGTTCTCCGCAATAAAAAAGGTCAAAGAAAAGACCTCGAAAATGAGAAGATTATATAATAGAAAACTAGTATAGGGTAGATACGTTCAATAAGTAAACTTAATCAAGAAAATAGTGTCTTGATAAAAAATATTTGGGTTCATTTGTATATATTAGCAGCTTAGCCTATATTTTTTTGCTGTGTCAGTATTTTTTGTCATGTCGATTTCTAACCCCATTAACAAACAATTCGGTTGCACCCCCTAAGTCACCTAATCTTGACTCCCGATTCCTAATCCGGCCAAATCTCACGAACTATAATTAGATCGGCACCTGCACCATCACGCACGCAGATCGTGCCGGCTAACAAGCGGATTAATAACGCCACCCCCTGCGTCCTCTAGCCCTTAGCCACCGAGGGCTTATTCAATATTCCATAACCACAGTGTGCAGAGAGCAGAATGGCGCTATTCACACGTGATATTTCCAAAGGGTTGCCATGTATATAGGGGCACTTAATGCCGGGCCTTCCAGCGGCAACCTAATGGTTTCCGAAACCGAATTGGTCCCAATGTGCGTATTACCGCATTACTTGTATCCCGTAGAACAAAAATTGAGGCTGCCACCGCCCTATCGGCGAAAAGGTGTTGAGTCCAAATTGATGACGTCACTTCCGGCGTCCTTTATTTTTGCGAAGGCGTCGGGTACAATGGAGCGCATATGTTACCGGAGGGGGTGGCGAACGAATTGAAGGGCCGCGGGCGCAAAATTGAATAATCATTGGGCTTTTTGTCAAAATTTGTAAGGCGAATGCAATATGAACGTGTCGTTAGGATAGCAAAATCGTTTGAGACAAATTTGGTATCGAATTACTTGCGAAAATGTAAAAATAACTTACTTTTAGAAATATATTATCACACCATTTTCTTTCAACCAAGTTAAAATGAACACTCGAAAATAAAATTCAAAACGACTGCAAAATAATTGAATAACTATTTAATACAAACGATAAATACATAATAAATTTAAATAAATCAGCCTTCAATTTCTTTTAGAAATATTTATTGACATTATTAATCTCTTGTTCTTGAAAACGAATTGATGTTATCCTGAAGTATTATTAGTAATGTTTATTCTTTGTATATTGATACGTGTCTTTTTTAATCAATTAAAATGTATCCTACAAAAATAATAATATGATATTTTTATATATTTTCCAGGACGTGTTGATTAAAGATGAAAATTCTTATCAGACTCGTAATACAGAAAGACTCGTAAACGGTACCCACTCGATCAATTTGTAAAAGTCAGTAACGTTTATGATAATCCACATCTCCATATTATCCCATATTGTGGTTGTTCGCAGTATAAACTTCGAAAAAATCAGTTCGATTAATAAACAATTTAGTTTTCTTGCAATTATATTATATTAATGCCTGGTAGTAAGTATTATTATTTTCATAATCTAAATCTGTTAGAGTACCATTCAATAATACAATTTTTTATTGATAATTCGGTCAAAATGTTTTTATTTTTGCAATTATCAGACTGAAAAATTATTAACTCTCTTCTAATCATTGTATTTTTTTTATTTTTAAAGATCCCAAGCATTTCAAGCTATTATAGGGGCTCTTATTAAATGTATATCAAATTAACTGATCTGTCACAGCTGCTCGAAAACAACTGCGTCTTCCAAAGAAGGTCTATTGATATTCGGAAATAGACCAAAAGCATTATAATTCAAAGATATTGATGAATTTTTCATAAATACCTTTAATTTTTTTTAATGGATTATTCTGAGAATAAATATAGTTATTCGTGATATGCTTTATAATTTGGTCGATATTTTGGATTTTTTAACTGACCAATATGACGCGTAAATGACAACCGCACTCAGCGATGTCTCGTCGCAGACTGAGCTCTCGACACATCGTACTGGGTGCGAGCGAAAAAACATCGCTTTTGTGACGACAGAAGCGATTATTCTTGTTTTTATTTTTTTTTCGCAATTGCAGATAATAAAGGGCAATGATTATCCATAATATTATTATTGAAAGAATTATTCGAGAAAAATTAAAAACTTGTAGGTCCCCAATAGACCTAATCGGCACGAATCGGTTTAAATCTTTTTGATCCTCTACTGCAGTTAAATATATATTTTTTACAATAATAGATTTAATTTTGTAATTTTTATTTTTTTCGTTGTTTTTTTACCACTTTTCTTAATCAAAGAATCGATGCACGTAACTCACGTTATAATTAAGGAAAATCGTCTACAGATAATTGAAAAAAAGTGATTCAGGGTAAAAAGAAATTGGTTCTTAAAACTTGTAATTCGAAAAATGTATTATTATTTTTATTATTATTCAAAATTATAACTATATGAACGTGCCATTTTGATTTTGTAGATTAATATGTCATCCGCATCAGATTTTCATCATCATTTGCGTCCAAACTGTCATAGGTTCAGCCATAAATCCAAAATAAATTGCAGGGGTCGTATAACATTTTGATATAAATATTGAATTAGTGTCATCAAGTTTCCGATAAATTTGCTCCGGATGAACGTCATAAATATCATCCCTAGGCATTTGCTTCGAATCATCGTATCTGGGTTAAGCGATAGTTAATAGCGTTCGGTCTATGACCACTTTTTGGTACCGTGTATCTCACGAAATATAATATTCTCGGATGTAATTCAATTGTAGCACTCTGGAATTATTCATCCCCCGCACTTCCACACCTAATACAAAGTGTCAAGACTGCAAATAAAGATAGCTGTCCCACCCCACCGCACGCTTGAGTGCCCCACGTACCGCGGTGACTTAAGATATTATGGAGTGGGTATGGGTCGACTCGGGCTAATGCATGCTGAGCACATCTGCAGCTGTAGCACCTTTAAATTCTCTCTAGCATCACGTCTCAAAGAGGTCCATGAGTGCCTCACTCCTCCGCCTATCCTCAGCCCCCTCCGACACATTTCAATATAGCGACGGCAATCACTTTATCCTGTCCGAAACATTTGCAAACCACACCGGAACAACCCACTTCCACATTCGTCTGGTGCGGAACTTTTTTTGACCAATTTTCGAAAAAAAAGTTCTCAGCCGATAAAAATTTAAAACTCGTTAGAGCGCCGCGCAAAAGTGGAAAATCGCACAAAAGTGCTGTTGGCACAACTCGGTCGTCGGTGTCGGAGATTAAAATTTTTCAGCTCAAAAAATCCCACGGCGAAAACTTTTATGTGAAATATTGCCGGCGTATGCGCCGATTTTAATACGTATTTATTTTTGAAACGGGAAACTTTACAACTTTTCCGTTTAATCGTTCAGTCTCTCTTCATATTTTCCTATTCTTTTCGTATATTTTTTTTCGACGAACAATAAAATTTCCATATTCATCGGTGCGGGCCGATGAATCGATACTCCATTATGCATGAAAGAAATTCAATACAATTTTTTAATGAAATTTTATTCACTAGATAAATTGCTAGATTGCAAAATTTAAGCTTAGTGAATAGAAATAAAATGTTTCGTGCAAAATATAATATTAATCTCTTATATTTTTTATTAAAAAAATAATCTAAGAACTTACTCAACATTGAAAATAAATTATACAAAATACTAGTAGGTATTAGAGCATTAGCATTATATATTACTAGGTAGATTCGATATAACTAAAATTACATTGGATCAATAAATATTAGAGGTCATCATCATAGACGCAAGAGCCCTATTGTAGAGCTCTGGCAATGATGCAGTGCCCCTCTCTAAACAGTGCAACTACCTCAACTTCGGTATTCCTTTTTTCGAGGGACATAAGGCTTATTAACTATAAGCTTTTTCGGAGGCTGACTGTTCTGCATCCTTAACATGTAACCATCCCACCATCTGGTGACTATGACGACAGCTGTGACCGGTTTATCCTTAATAGTTTATCCAGTATAGTCGGTACAACTCCTCGTTGCTTCAGATATATTAGAGGTCCCAGACGAAATGTTGCGGTTTAGACAAAGACCTGTTTGATGATCACTTGTGCTTCATCTATTAAACGATCAACACGTTTTTTAATAACGTTTGGTCCGTGGACATTTAGAGATCATCTTTCAAAGGAAAATTTGTTTTTTTCTGCAATACCTTAAATAGAGGGCTTTTAATTAGACAAGAGTTATTTTCGAAACTGGATCCTGTAAATAAATTCCATAAATAAAACACTTAATTGACCACTACGAAAAAAAATTGCGATTTATATGGAGATGTACTATATATTCGTCAGTATCAGAGATGGCTTAAAAAAATTTACAATTTGAATTATGATTTAAAAAACAAACCTTGGGGGAAGAAGGTCGTCAAAGTGGATGATGACAGGTGTGGAGTCGAAGCAAACCAAACAAAATCAATTCAACAAATAGCAGACGCCTTCGGATACTTTTAGTAAAGCGTTAAAAATCTTTTAGATTGGTGGATGAATGTTATAGAAATAAATTAAAATTATGTTATAAACCATTGAATAAAAAATTAATGTTTTATTGATATATTTGTCCTTTTATTTAAACCCTGACATTTTATTATGACACCCCTAATATAATTTCATCAATAATATATTATTTTTAAGTAATATACCTTGCATTTTATTCAATAGCAAATTCGTTTTTTTATTGTATACAATTTTTAAGTTTGCATACTAGTTTTGTTTTTAACCAAATATTATTTTCACATTATGTTTACAGTTTTTTATGCAAAAGAAATTATAAAAATATCTTGATTTATTAACTAAAGTGCCAACTAATTATTTTTAAAAGCTTAATGCAAGCAAAACGAACATCTTAAGCTCTTGGAAAAATATTTTAATTAAAAACTGACGAGGTAACTTTTGCAATATAACATTATAATGACATCGCATAAACGAGTGTAATATTTTTCTAAAGCTATTATCACTTTTACACGGGTCCAATACTTTTATCCCATAAATTTTTAATATACTATCTTTTTCCGCTATCGTCACGTCAGCTTTGCCTTATCGAACACTCGAATTACAGTCAAGATAAAGTCAGCTACTACTGAATACGATATAATGAAGATGTATTAAATCCATGCTTAATACGTTTATTTGTTCTTAATGTTTATATAAAACGACGATTCGGTGCCGTGTAGCCCCGCCTTAAGAATTAATTCTCGCGATAAGGGACAAAATGTCGAAATTTACGATGCATAATGGCCACTTTGACTTTATTATTGTCATTAAGTTTTTGGTGCGTGTAATTTATGTCGGTGATCGATCCTCGCCAGGATTTGCGATGGTATGAATAGTCATGAATTTCTTAGAAAATCTCCCATTTTATGATTCTTTTTTATATTATTTTCACAGATATATGGCCGTTTTAGATTATCGGATGTGAAAAACTACGCTTAAAATATTTTATTGTTCGCCTATAAAATAGATTCAGTCTAACGTAAGCTTTTTGTTTAATTTCCAAGAATAGATATAGAAATAGAAAGTTATACGATATCAATTCCGGGAAATATGATGGATGGGGAATCAAAACGTAGCTTAATTCTCTCAAGCTTGATATTTTAGTATATTATGCAAGAGCTAATTTATATTTGATAATAATAGCTTTACGATTATTTTTTCTTTGCATCATTTGTTTATCCTTTAAGTAAGTAAAATTAAAGAAATATCGAGCAATAATTCTCTGGTTAATTCATTTATTCTCGGTTATGTAATAAAAAATAAGTTAGATAATCACTGTCCTTTATTGTCTGCAATTTCGTAAAGAAATATATTCTGCTAACGCCTCGTGCGCGATGTTTTTTCTCGCTCGCATCCGGTACGATGTGTCAAGTGCGAGTAATAGACACTTCCTTTCAGATTACACATTTTTTACATTTTTTCAGATTAATATAAATCATGAGCTTATTCCATTCTGTCAATTTTTATCCAATCTATGAGGTTCTCCCATTATATTATTTTTAAAAAAATATTAAACGAGATATTCCTTGAAAATAAATAAGAAGTATCTATAGGGTTTGATCTGATATCTGATTACAAAGACATAATATCCAATAAAAAAAAACTCGTCCCTAAAGACCTTTTAGCAATCAACTCGGGTTTGCAAAATTATTTTGGACCAATACGTCTGGCCACTGGGTATATTAAATAATTAGAGCATTGTTAAAAATCAGCCCTTGGGTATTTTATTTCGAAACTTGAAAAAAATTCGGGCACAAAGCTAACAATACATTTTAGACATGAATAATTTAGAAAAGTATTTTTTATTTTATTAAAATGTATTTCTTTGTTATATCACTAGTATCATAGTCATTGTTGTCAATGTCATTGATTTATACATAATTTAATATAAAATCAACACAAAAAATGAAAATTTGATTATTTAGGATGGTGGGTGTATTCAGGGACACGTGAATTATGCGGTGGATGGCCGTCCACAGGGGTAGGCAGATGTGCGAAAAATGGTACCCGAGCGATACAATTACAAGCAAAATGGTACCCGCGAGACCAGGGGACACGTGGAGACACATCGCAAAAAACCGCACACGTTAGGGACATTCGCTTTTTTCGAACTAAATTATTCGCAGAAACGCTTTTTCGTCGGAAAAGCCTTTTTTTATTTACGATTTTGACGAAACATTGATCCAGGCTCGGCCCGGTCTCGCTCGCAGCTTTAAATTCCTTATTTTTTCAAATGAAAACAAGATAAAATGTTTTGTTTAAAAGTATTTATTATTAATAGAAATAATTTATGCAATTTTATCTGGTCCTATTTTTTATTGCGAAACAAAGAAAAAGTTAAGCCGCAACCCGCAACTGATCTGTGCTCGCTCCTTGGAAAATGTATTTATTTTTTTTCGTTATTTTTGTTTTTTCGCGAAAACGTGACGGAAGTCTTAGCGCTGATTTTTTTGTATAAATTTAATCGTCGCCAAGATAAATGTGATTCAGATGCTTTCAGCTGAAAGTTTTTACTGTTCCGAGACCGTGCCTCCTAGTAATACGTGTTCCCTGGTTCACTTTGCCTTACTTTTATCGCAATAATGCAAATATTAAGATAAACGTGCCAAAGTGCTGGTGTAATTTAGATCAAGGGCGCAGATTACACTTCTTGTTTTTTGTTTCCGTACGAAATATATTATTATTAGTACATTTCCCATAAAATATGGAGTAACCGACAAAAATGGTCATAAATAAATATAATTTAAATACTTTCATATTGATATCGCAATGTTAACATAAAATTACAGATGTATACAGAGATAAAATAACTGTTTTAAATTTATCATTAACATACAGAAATATATTTTTAAGCAAGTTTATTATGCCGAGTTTATTTTGGTTGTTTTGGGCTAATTTAACTCGACATTGATAGATAAATTTGAACCTTACTTTATTTTTGGATCGAAAAGGTTTGACGTGTTGTGGTGAGTTCAGAGATTTTTTTAATAATTTTAGTAATTATAACCAAAAACAAAACTGCCAGGATACCTCACCATACGTATTCGCTAGACAAGACCCTCTGTGGCATTTTGGCAACCTTAAAACAATTAAGACTTAATGTTATACTAAAAATTATACTCCTACTGCGTATTTTTTTAAAATTACTTATAATAAAATAGAGAGCTTGATATCTTTATAAATTTTTATCAATACATTTTTGCAACATAGCATTATTTTTTATTTTATTTTATAACAAATCGCTATATGTAATATATAGTTAACAAAAAATATTGCTTATTAAAGATTTTTATTTACCTTAATTATATTGTAATGCCAAAATATATTTATTTTTGAAAATAATTATATGAGTTTTGTACTTTAAAATGTAATAAATTATTTTGTATTAGCTATTATAGACGGGATAAGTTTTAACAATTTGTTCAAAGACCGAATATCTATTATGGAGGATTATGTTTTAAAACACTTCATATTATTGTTCATAAATCCTGCTTTAACTGGGTCTTATTCATAAATGACAAACATCTAATAATATTAAATAATTCTATAAGCTTTTCTCCAAAATGTTGATGTTTTTTTCCGGAAATATAAATTTTATACAGGATTTTTAGGTCAAATACACCCTTTTGCAAATCAAATTGACCCATTTTCTATTGAAATGGCTATTGTAAAGGGGTCAATTTGATTTGCAAATGGATGTATTTGATTTGCAGAAGGAAGTATTTGACGTAAAAAACCTGTAGTCGGTTTGTACTATTTATTATTTATTTATTCGACTACGATGGATAGATAGCATAATAGATAAATAAAGATTCGATGGCGATTCCAAGGATGCAAGGCAAATGAGTCTCTCGCACTAATATTCTCCTAGTGTCAAACCACAACACTGGTTACTCTTTTATATTATTTCACGAAGGATAGATGACATTAAATTAATTATTTTCAACGCGCCAAACTACCTACATGAATATTTTTATAAAACATGTAGAGGTAATGGGTCTCTTTCTTAGGAATTCCTTGAATTCGTCGTAGTTTTCATCGGACATCTATCCGACTACTAACTTAGCCCAGTTGCGGTTAACTTACATTATCGAAATAATATGCATGTTACCAACAAGCCATAATAAATAATAAATGAATTATTTTTTATTAAAACAAAACAAACTATTTATTTGAAAAGATAATTATTGTTTTAAATATAATATTAATAACAGAGCTTTGAGGGGGAAGTGAATCAGAGAAACCCGTTATTTTTTTCAAGGCGAAAGGCGAAACTGAATCGAATACATATCGGTTTACTTCGGTTCTGATAATTACGTATTGTTATATAACTTCATGAAGTAATGCTTATTACAAAAGAAGGTAAAAAACTATATAATTTATGGTGGAAAATTAATTATTGATAGAAAAAGAACATCTATCTATATTTAAAGAAAATTTATCTAAAGAAAACTGAAACCAAACCAATATTTTTTATAATTAAATATAAACAAAAACATAATAGCTCAACGCTCTGATTATACATATTAGAAACGGGAATGAGCTGTAGAAAAATATTATCCGGAATCGAAACTTTATTTATTATTACGACCCGTAGGTAAAATATTTGGGGATGGTACGATATATTATAAATAAATTGTATATTTCGTTCATATTTTATTAAAAATATAAAAAAATTATATGAGGTAAAAATACTAAATAGTATATGCCATGAAATAGACACATTAACCGCAGTCTATATGGACAGGCCACCCCTGATCATTTATTTATTTATTTTTTTATTCCTAGAGGTTGAAAAAATAAATATGTTAAATAAATGGACATCTATCAAAATATTCACTCCGTATTTGATTAAAAGTCAAGAAGTTCTTGCCTAAAAAGCTCTTATATACTTAATAATTTCAATGGAATTATAAATGTATACTTTATTAATAGATTAAACTTATTATGGTATAAATGATAATAATAATTAAATTTAATGATAGTTTACAGCAATTCCAGTACCCTGTTGAATAAGTTAATAATTAATTTCTTCGCATTACTTAGCGTGACTCTTACTAAATTAGTTTCGAAATTATTAAACGTGATATACTATCAGCTATTTTCAGCGGTGGCTGTATTTTATCACAACTTTTAACTATATTACAAGAAACTTGGTATCCGTGCAAAGTTCGCCGAAAGATTTCGCAACACAATCCCTAGTACTGCGTACAATATCAGTTAATTCCGTTTTCGACAAATTGCGACCTAACGACTGTGTCGCTCTAAAATATGAATGGGCCAATTTTAGCACGAATGATTTACGCGTTTCGCCAACAGATTTACAATTAAACATTCGAAATATCTATGATACTAATTTGTCCGTGAGCCGAGGCGGATTTATCTCGATTAAGGATGCAGAGGAACAATTCCCGGGAGTGGCTCCGGTCGCTACCTGATGATCCTCATCCATCATATCGGTTACCAAATTAATTATTATTATATAACGCCATTGTGTATAATATATTATATTTTTTTTTACTGAATATATAAGACATTTGCATGTTTTATGTATGTACATGAGACGAGGTGCACTTAACTGATTACTCTGTGTAAGAGAAACTTGTGTTTTGTATGCAAGATCACGACCATCTCTGAATTTGCCCATTGGCGTATTCAGCAAACTTCTTTGCTGAATGTACGTACATACAAAAATGTTCTCAGACATTGAAAATTATTCAGTCGAATTCAATACTTGTATACACTGAATCGTAAAACTTGTGCATTTCAGAGTCACGTAGAAAAACTTTAATTTAATGGTTCATGTAATCTTTTAGCATCATGAAGATAAATTATTTATCAAATATTAATTAACTATATCACATAAAATATAAGCGGATTCTGTCATAAAATTAGATAAACAAATATTTAGCAGTTTTTATTTATAAAAAATTAAACTAAACAACCCTCTTTCATTCTCTATGATTAAATATACACCTGAGATAAAGAACTTTATTGCGGCCTGTCTTAAGTAGTACAAATCTGATATATATGGTTTCGTAGTTGGAATTCGACTCTTTAATTTTTCTTTAATACATATATTACATTTCTTTATTATTTAATCCATCGACGGCTAGAAAACAAATCGCGTCGTCCGAAGGGGATTTCTCAGTGACTCCAAGCATTTTAATTCAAGATATTGATGAAGAATTCATCAATATCTTGATATTTTTAAAAAAAATGTATTATTTTAAGAATACAAATAGTCATTCATTATATCGTTTATAATTTAGTCGATATTTTGGATGTTTTAACTAATTAATATGACGCCTAAATAACAACGCTCTCGGTGATGTCTAGGCGCACGTTTCACTTGTATTTGGCAAATCGTACCGGATGCGAGTGATAAAATACAATGCACGCGTGGCAGCAGAAACAAATATTTTTGTTTTTATTTATTTTTTCGCGATTAGAAACAACAAAAATCAATGATTATTTATAATATGCATTCTTTAGAATATTTTTGACAAATGTAAAAAGTTTGTGACATGTAGGATTTATATTAAAATAGTTATTTAGGAAAAATCACAAACTTGGGATCCCTAATAGGGCACGTCACGGCTTAAATAATTTTAATCTTATTTTCATTGTTTTTTAATTCTTAATTTTTAAATATGATCGAAACATCATATTGTACGAATATTGAACGTTAGAAAAAAAAACGGATCTTATGTACAATTAAGTAAGATGAAAATTTATAAGGATATTATATCATATATATATATATTACATAAATGCCTAGAAAAAACCATTTACAGATTAATTAAAAAAACGTAAATAATTATCTACTTCATTTATAAAAAAAAATAGAAGTAATCCTACATCTTTCACTCTTATCTATTAGATTTTTCCATAATATAATAATATTTCTTGCGTTTTCATTAAAAAATGCTTAGTACTTGATTTTTATTGGTTCCTAATAAATAAATAAATAGGCACCACGTAGTTTTTTAAATTATTTGTAAATAAAAAAGATGTAGTAACTAAGTAGATCAATAAATCTTTATTTTTCAGGACTTAAATAATAGTAACAAATACTTTTAATTTCTTTTCGGATTATCGTCAAAATTAAGTCCAACTCTCAAGATATATAACAACAGCTACGTACGTTCAGGCTTCTATTTTTATATTAATATTATTACGTTATACAGCACAAAATACTTCATGAACACTCGTCATCACGTTAATTTATCAAACTATTCTCGGCTACGCAATTTACCCATAACAAATGTGTAATTCCCTCATATTCCGCAACCCTCTGCGGTGGGCGGACACAATACGCATTTTCTCCACTTCCACGTGTCCTCTCAAAAAAAAGAATGAAAATGGCCACAATCCTAAACAAGTTGTGCTACATTTAGCGAAAAGCGGGTCAGCCGCCATAGACGCTGTGAGATTGTCTGCAGCTGTTTGCTTCTGGCACACAATTAATCAGAGGAACTTTAGGGTCGACCAGGTCCTTTGTCATCCTGCTCCCTCAGCCGGCAAGACCCACGGTGTTGCTTTTCATACCGAAATATTCTTTGTATACAAATTCCATATTTTATTTCCGGAATCTTGTGCCGTTAAAACTTTCTCTCTGCGGATAATTACAATACTGCGGGGATCAATCATTGGACAACTTTTGGCGGTAAGTTTCGATGCGAAGTTCTCAACGCCCATTGTTGTCCTATCACAATGTTTGACACATTTTGTTTGCCGTGAGAAAATTATACAGGGTGTTATTTATTACGATGCACTTATCACCGAATGGCATATCAAATTTAACCCTTAATATTACGTTTTTATTAAACCTAAATCTAGTATATTTTATATTAGATATTCTTTTAGCCTTAATGTCGGTACTTATGAATAAGATTGTGTTATGGTTTGTGAATGAGGGTAATGATCCCATGGAATAATTTTTAATATTTTTACTATTAGAGGAAGATTGCTACTTTTCCCAAAAGACTTTTACACCTCAATATTTGATGCAAAAGCTTATATTGATAATTTACTATTTATATAGAAAGTTTGAGTTTGCCTCAAACCCTTTAACTTACTTTATAGGCCGTTCACGCCTTTTGGCGTGATTTTATGTCAAAGCGTTATGAGCCGTTCACGCCTTTTGGCGTGATTGTGTAGCCTGATAACGATAACGATGCACAATATTATCTACTATATGACCACAGATGGATACACGTGCATGTTAGCTTGGATTATCAACACATGAAACCATGCGGCCTCCAGGTTAGGTTTGTTGTAAAACCTTGCGGCTCATAAAGTGTTAATATAAATTCTATGTGTTACAAACTTTTATATATATTTGTCTAAAAAAGGTGTAAGGAATACATATTTTGAGTAATCATTGTTCTTAATGGTCTGCAATTGCAAAATTAACAAAAAAAACAGCAACGTTGTTGCCACGCGGGCAATGTTTTATCTCGCTTGCATCTGGTACAATGTGCCGAGTGCGAGTGAAACGTGAGAGAAACACGTTTTGTAAAAACTCAGTCAGAGGCGAGACAGGGCATATAATGAATAGCTATTTTTATTATTAGAAAAAATCATTTTTATAAAATAATGCTTGGGGTATCCGAGATTCCCCCCCTCGGACGACGCTGTTGTTTTCGAGCCGCCGTGACGGATGGATTGAATAGCTGGTTTATATCAAAAGTTGTTTTAATTTATTCCCAATTTTGCTGGTATCCTAATAAATAATCTTAAATATACTAAAGTTTTAACCTTGTTATTTAATAAAAATAGAAGTAAATACTGCACAAATAAAAGAATAAACCCTTAAGGACTCTGGAGTATCTTGACATTCTATGGCATATTGAAGGCTAACTTTGTTATTGTTGGCTATAGTATTTATGTGTTTTAGTGTGCTTGTCGATTTTTAATTGGTGGAAAAATAGAAAATGTGTAAAGAATTTTAGCAAAAAAAATACTGTAATATTGCATCAGCCTCCATATTTGTTAGACATCTGCTACTCGATACTTTTTGAAAGGACGACTCTTCACCAGCGTTTAAGAGATACAATATGAATAAAATATGCTGAATGTGCACCTGTTAATATGAAATAGAAGGGGCCTCAAATATCAGAAAAAACATTAGTGTGATTATTTGATAGAATAAGATCTTTTATGAAAACCAAATTTCTGCGTATTTAAACTCGTTTAACCCTTTCAATGCGGCGGGTCTAAACACGATTCTGCATCTGAGTGCGGGCGCCGTTTTGGACCAAATTATTTTTTTGGCGAGGTAAATTTGTATTTACCGTTTACCGCTATATTATACCATTTTCCTGTAAGAGATTTATGCAAACATGTTGAATAGGATATGTTCTTCCATCTCAACTAAAAAAATAAACTCGATTCACTTTTATTTTTTTCGTAATAATAAAAGTAGACAAAATATCAATTTATAAATGAGACCAGTAGAAAAAAATGGGAATACGAATCAAAAGATTAAAAATGCGAAATGCAATTTTCTTATACTGTTATCCATTACACGTGTATGTGGAACATAATGTGCATTGAACGCCCTTAACAACCCTGAGCCGAGATAAGTCACTGATACAACTGCGGAGATTTGGATGGTTATTCATATTTACATATTACATGGTTCCTATAAATTTCATGTGATATGTATGGCTATTGATAAGCTGTGTTTTATTAAGCAGTTTTAAAACAAACACCATCCACCTAACTCAGGTCTAGTTTACGTAGCAACGACAAGTTAAAGTTTTAAGATCTCGCGCATGTACGTCATGCGGCCGCACCCTGGGCACGATTTGTATGCGCATGTACGTCATGCGCCCCGCACTGAAAGGGTTAAAGAAAATCATCTACGGACTAAATAACTTAGATTTGATGCTTTTTTCTAAAAAAATATTATTTTAATAGTTAATCAGAGCTTTAACACGCAATTATATTATATTGAGGAGGGGAGGATGCGATAGGTTCAGCACTTAAGCTTTCTTAGGGATGGATATGTTAATAGATGAATTTTATATTTATTATTCATGCAAGATAATGCCTTAAAGAATGCCTAATATCTAGAAAATTTATGAAAATTGATTTCTTAATCAGGCAGTTCTCTATAGACTGAATGATTTTTTTTAGTCTATTTAAAAATATATTCCATTTTAATAAGTATAAAGAATTAAAAATGTTTTCTTGTTTTTTTATAATAATTAATCAAAATATTCAATTAAAGTGATTATAAAATTAACGGTCATAATCCAATTAGTGATCGGCCTCAGTGACGCGGTACACGATCCAACACTAATTGGTCAGAGGGCCAAATCCCTGGTCAAGTATTAATATTTGAAATCTCCTTATAAAAACGTCTAAGATTATAACCAAATATTTGTAATTATTTTTCGGCTGAAACTTGACACGCCGAGCTTTTAATCTCGTTAATTGGAAAGTAATAATCTGATTAAATTTTGCGTAAAAAAGCTCCGTTATAATTTTCAATCACGAATATGGATCGAACAATGGCAGAACTTTTTAACACGTTCACGGGGGTTGGGCCCCAAGCCCGGTTACGTGTCTGGATTGACAAAATCTGAGATTTTTGATAATCAAATTTTGCGCATTAAGTAGATTTAACGCTGAAGATTACTAAAATTATGTTATATAAGATCATCATCGTACGCAAAAATATTTAAATTAATTATTGGTTAATAAAATGTCAACATTTGCTAATTAGTATATTGAAAAAGTTAATATTAAAAATATATGATTATTTAAATGGATTTCTAAAGCTTTTGAAAAAGCTTTTTACTATTATTACTTCCGACATTCGACCTTAATATAAAGCTATGCGATATTTTGTGCAATACAATGGAACGAGGTATAACAACGCCCCAGACGAATACGAAAAAAATATCCTCTAACCTGTTTCGCGTATATGTGGCCGCTGTGACCAATTTTTCCTACCTTAACCCAAATAGCGCTGACGCAATCAAACGTTATCAGCGGGTAGGTAGTAAGGGTCCACATAATTAGAGCCCAGTGTTTCGGGAAATGAGGCCCAAAACTTGTATTGCGGTCACAAAACTAAAGCAATTTGTACGACGCTCATTTTCGCACTCCTGTTTTTTTAAACTTGGCAAAGGACTCGACTGTTGACTATGACCTCAACCTCGGCTGCAACCCGGGCTGTTTGCTCTTCCACTGCAAGAGCTGTAAAACCATAGTTTTTTTTTACGAACAAGTCGAGCAACGAAAACACTTATAATAAATTTTAATGAGGGTCTTATTATTTTTTTTTGCGCTTGCTTGGCTCAGTCGCTGTCTTCCTGAGGGATGCTTAAACCAATATTGATCCATTTAAAATATTTTACGATACACAAGATGCTTCGCCGGCATTAAAATAATTAAACCGCGGATGGATCGCGCAAGAGGGCTGTTATCGCCGAAAGCATTTCCATAACCTGGAGAAAGATTCTAAGAATAATATTATTTCAGCACTGAAAAGGGTTATTTTCGTTGTACAATTACTTAATTATACTATTGGTTTGTGATCTTCAATTTAAATTAATTGAAGTTTAAATATTTTACTGAATATTATATATGATATTTTTTTTATTTTCTAGGAAGCGTTGAACTAAAATTAATTTTTGTATTAAATAAATAAGGCCACTCATTAAATGTTATAATAGTTAAATTAGATGTATAACACTTTAGCTATAACCAATTCGTCACGCGGCTCGAAAACAACTGTGTCCTCCTAAAGTCTATTTATACTTGTAAATATACCCCAAGCATTTAAAAAATTAGTTCTACTAAAAACAAAAATAGTTATTCATGATATGCTTCATAATTTTGGTGATATTTTGATTTTTTTAAGTAATCATTATGACGCGTAAATGACACTCGCACTCGACGATGTCTCGCCGCAGACTGACCTCTCGCAGCACGTGTCAATCACACGTTACACTCGCACTCGGCACATCGTACCGAGCGAGCGAGATAAAACATCGCACTCGTGACAACAGAAACGAATATTTTTGTTATAAATTTATTTTCGCATTATTCTTTAGACTTTTTTAGACAAATTCAAAAAGTTTGTGACATATAAAACTTGGAATTCTATTGCCTTAGGGGCATTTATTTAAGCGTAAAATTTCATATTTTATTATATTTTTATAGATAAACTAAATACATGAACAAGAATTTAAATACATATCTAATGTAAACTTTGTACGTTTATTATTTTTTTTATTATAAAAAAACATTAATAATAATATAAGTTACATCAAATCATTTTTCCTAAATTAAGTTAGTCAATAATAAAGATAAATCTTATTTAGTCATATTGGATTATATGTTCATTTAATATAAAAAAATAAATTTATCACAAGCGGCTTTTATAATTCTACGTAACATTGAAAAATCCCTGTAAATAAATTAAGATATTCGAATTTTCCCAGCGAAATGCAATTTGTAAAGATAACATACATATCATGCATGTTAATCTTAATTTTCAAAAAAAAAAAAAGAGAAAAGCTTTACACGGAGATGCGAAACTTTGATCCCATTCTGGGGCAGAGCTCTCCGCGTAATGTTTCCCTTTGTTCGGCAAAGCCTTTACGGACAAATCTATTTTTCAGCGAATTCCCTGCCGGATTTTTGTGCTGAGGGCGCTTTCGGCGTAATTTTTAACCTGAGAATCTAATGCTTAATTCTTGTATTTTTTACCTCGCTCTCTCACCCCCGTGTTTCGGTCCCCTCGGCTCTTCTCTCTCTCCGCTCCACTGTCCGAATTTATCTTATCTAATTTCGGTTAAGCCGGTCGTGTCTCCGTGGCAGGAATTACAAATTGTTTAAATAAGGCACGGGGCCAAACTCGAAAACTTGGTAACACAGAGTTTGTGTAATAACCTTTACGTGGTTGGCCCAGTCGCACGAGTCGAAACTTTGGCCTGCCGGAGTTATACATTCCGATAAAGTCGACAAAACGCCCTGAAACAACTCGATATCCGAACTCATACAATTACATCTATCATAATGCCATTATATAGCAGCAGCCATTGAAATTACGTCTCTTAGCTCTTTCTACGGAAGCATATTCTATAGCAATTGAAGAGATGCTTTACCAAGGAAAATAGATGAATACTCTTCGATGCATTCATTTTTTTCAAGTATTAGCTAAGTATCGATCTCCTCTTGTGTATTTACAGCTCTATTGCTGTTTAGTTCGCCAGGTCAGAGTGCGTGTGTGTGCGTGTTCAGTATCGCGACCCACCATACATCAGTGAGTCGTGGGGGGTATCTCGATGGGTCGCATCAATCTTACTTGGATACCGCTGCGAGCACAATCGGTGGATATTCAGATATCACCGACATATCGTTAACCCTACTCAATAATCTTGTATCAATAAAATAAATATAAACGAGATGGCCGTTTTCCTTTTCCATTTTGAATGAATCACTCTAAATTATGTAGGTATCTTGAATGCCATGTATAAATGGACGAACAAGCATGTAAACTAATACCAGATTAAATTAAATTTAGAACTTTTATGACCAATTTTACTTTATATTAAAATAATCTTTGAGCATATATCGTATTATAATCCATTAAATGGTATTTTTAGATGCAAAAACGCATCGTTTTAAAAAGTTTTCGTATATATATTTCAATATATCGACGCTGAAAAAAATCTTGCTGTATCTCGATGAATTAAACTTTACAAAAAAGTTTAAAAACCATTTATAATGATAATAATTCTCTATCTATCCACCATTTAAAATAGTAATAAGTAATAAAAGCGTAGTTTAACTAATTTATCGTATATTTAGTAAAAAAAATCATAATAATTTCAATGTGGTGTCCGATTTACCTTTTCGTATGATTTCGGGATACATCAAGATTACTTTACCACGTCAATATATTAAACATAAATATTATATTTTTAAGAAAAACTTGTATTATATTATATGCTCTATATACTAAGCTAAATTAAAAAAGCTTTGAGAAATTTTCACACAAAACCTAATTTTACCTATATTTATAAGCTAGAACTCATTAGTTGTTAATTTTTAATTAACCTAGCCATGCCGATGGAATATATAATATTTAAGACCCCATTTACCATAGACCCCAAATGCCTTTTTTAATGTAAATCTTACATGTCACAAACTTTTTGTATTTCTAAGAATAATTATGATAGATAATCATTGATTTTTATTGTCTGCAGTTGTGAAAAAAAATGTGCGCGATGTTTTTCTCGCTCGTATCCGGTACAATATGCCGAGAGCGAGTGAAACGTTCGAGTGACATGTGCTGCGAGAGCTCAAGCTGCGTTGAAATAGAGCATATACTAAACAACTATTTTTATTCTTACAATAATCTTTTTTTTTCAAAAAGCTATTAATATTGATATAAAAGATATTGATGAAAAATTCATCAATATTTTGACTTGAAATGCTTGGGGTTTATTTTCCATTACAGATTGACCCCCTTGTAACGACTCGGTTGATTTCGAGCCGCTGTGTTGAATCAGTTAATCTGATATTAATAAGATACATTTAATAAGAGCCTGTATAATAGCAATTGACAACCATAGCTAATAATTATCAATTTAACTTTAACTTTTAACTTTAAATAATTAAGCTAAAATCCATAAGAAGTATTTAATTTAAAATCATCCTAAAGAGGTACGGTAAAATAAAAATGAATTTTGTTTATTGAAGGAGTGACTATTACTTTTAAAAATTAATTAGTGTTTAAAAATTTTAAAATACAAAAGAACTGATCTATTACATAGGTTATAATAATATGTTATAAAAATCGTTCGTTTGCTACGCACTAATGAAATTTTCTTTATTATCCTGAAAAATTCGTAAAAAAATACATTTTACTCCAATAAGTATGTTTATAACTTGAATTAAGTCTGAATAAGTAAATATTATTTTTAATTTTTAGTATTACTCTTTATATATATAAGATTAACAATGTATCCAAGTTGTAAAGAGCACATTGACTTAAACATTTTAATTATTTTGTAGTAATAAATCAAGTTGTAATGCTATTTTTTCAAATAATTATGTCATGGGTTCGAGAAATTTATTTATCGTAATCTATTAAATAATATTTAATTTAATATGCCCCTTTTAATAATTGTAACAGATGTAATATATTATAATACAGAAATATCACCGGAAATAATAAAATTAGATTGATGTAGAGCTTTGTGTTATATATTTTCATATACGATGAAAATATCTGAACCGTGAAGAAAAACACGAAAAATTTGAAGCCTTCAACAAATACATATATTGAAAATAATATGGAATTTTTTTCTAAGAAACAAAACATTAAGATAAAAAATAGCCACGTTTCTAGATAGATATGCTTACATAAAAAGCCCGTTATTTATATAAATGTATATCAAAAGGCATTGAGTAAAGTGTCTCTAATTAATCTGCAAATATGAAATTTTATACTAGAATGTAATATTTTAATAATAAAAATAGTTACGGCATTTATTGAAGTTTTAATTATATAAAAGCATTAGTTTGTGTCCAAAAGTCAAATGGCCTTTATTAACCATGCCAGATTTACTATTAACTTATTCGTGGCAATAAATCCTAACATCGTTTATTTTAACAACGCGATTGTTAAACTACAATTTTCCGAACGATGAAAATATCATATTCGTATCAAACGAAACACGGATTTTACAACCATGCAAATAACACGCAACGCCACGTGTCCGGCACAATAAACTTTGACGTCACGCACCCCCATAACATTGGACGTGCGTACTCTTAACAACATTATTTTTGGCGGTATATATATATATTTTTGAACATTATTTTTGCAGACTCCGCACACAAATAAGACAGTTCCGGACAGTTCCAAACAATTTATCTCAGTCAATTTATTTTATACGGGACGGAATAAAAAAGGGCCTTTATTGCGCTGAATGGAGGGCAAATGACCTGTGACACAATCGGTCGGCCGATTCAATCGAAAGCTTTTTGATTTATATGCAGAAAAGCTGATACCGTCCACCGGGGAGCTTTCTGGAGATACGGTCATAATTTCAATACAAATTGGCGTGCGCACAATAAGAACATATTTACCTTTTTTGCGATAGGCCATGTGTGGCATGCGAAATCCTTTGAGATTCAAACCATTCTCAGATAAGATTGGGACCATTAACCGGATAAAAGATTAACTGGGTCGGCAGAATTTAATAGGATTATAAAATCAATACGGCCATAACAAGGGTTACCGATTGTTGCGAAGCTTTTTATTAAAGCTTTAAAATTTTATTATTGAAACGCGCGATTTAATAACGCAATTAAGTTTGATATCGAATTAATTATTAATTAACGCGCTTTTAATGTTGTATTTGGCTCAGATGGGTCCAAAATTTTTAACTGTCGAAATTTATTTCGCGTCTGAAACCTTTCACGTTACGGCAGATGCTTTTTAGAATACATACTCTTTTTTTAAGACAAACTTTTCCCATAAAACGTTTATTGTCAGGAATATCACATCGGAGAGAATAAAATTCCTATTTTTGGCTGTAAAAAAGGCTAACAAACAGACGTGTACGAAAGTTGCAAAATAATGGCACATTTGATACGCATGTACGTACATACATACCATCAAACATTAAGTCTATATTGCTTTTTCATGATGTTTCACTTTTAATATAAAATATTCGTCAAAAACATTCCGGTACACATTTTTTTATGAATCGATTTATATCCCTAGGGCGAAAAACAGACGGAAACAACTTTTAATAAATAAATGGGGAAAAAATCGGCAGAAGGATTGTCTCCAATCATGAATATTCCGACGGCGAAACATCTTAATTTTTAATTAAATGAAAATTATTACGGGAAAGAAAAAAATATTAAGGGAATCAATGGGACAAAGGAGAGTATTACGTTTCATTAAAACAGAAATTCCGGGACCCGAAAGTATTAAAAAGAAAAATCCCCGCCGATGCCGCAGAGGAGCAAATAAATTTGTAGAAATTAAAAAGGATCCTCGAAGGAGCTCCGTGTCCTAATGAAAAAAAGTGCTATAGGATCAATTTCCCCACGGACACCGGTTACCATTTTAGGTTTGACAGTCAATCTTGGGCGAGAAAAGTTTTCCGGGGAAAAGTATGGAAATTGCCATACGCAATACCCAAATATCGTTTCGGAATTCAATAAACGCTCCCAGCAGTGTTGAGCTTATATATTTTACACTCTCGCATAAAAAAAATCTATGAGAAAATGTGTTTATTATGAAGATTAAATCAGGAATTTTTGTGTAAAATGTGTATTTATACAGTCGAAATAAATTATTATAAAACATACATTTAATTACCATAAAATATTCTTTACTATCTATAGATGTTCAACTTTAACAACGTGAAAATAAAAATAAAAATATCGACTCTTTTTCTTATAAAAATATATTTGAAAATATAGGGTTACAGGCCTTTACTCGTTCTTATTAAAAATATGTAAATTAAATAAAAATATGGAATCTCCGTTGTTTTTTAAGATTTTATCTTACGAAGAACAATATCTTTATGACACAACCCCTAAAATTTTTATAAATGATTATAATTTTAAAGCTTATGATTCTCTTCGGATAAATTGAATGTTTTTTTTTATATTTAGTTTTTCTAACAACCGTGGCGTTTTTATTCCGTTTTTTTTTCTCTTCCATTTGCTAAAGTTTAACTAGCTGTGTTTTTTTTATATTTTAGATGTTATTCTTATTAATATAATATACATATACGCCACACGTCTTGGCGCCTTATTTTTAATGGCATGTTTTAAATTTGGTATAAAATATTATTACATATTTTTATATAAATACTACATAGTTATTTGAATTTTATTATATATTTTTAGACATAAAAAAAATACGTAAGCATTGCGAAAAAATCATTCGTAAAATAAAACGAATAAAAAAG
This sequence comes from Philopotamus ludificatus, assembly GCA_022495035.1. NCBI lineage: Eukaryota > Metazoa > Arthropoda > Insecta > Trichoptera > Philopotamidae > Philopotamus > Philopotamus ludificatus. The sequence continues at coordinate 14,940 of JAGXCT010037161.1, read as the reverse complement.
CTTGTCTGGCCTCGAATACGCAATATCTTTGGCACTACCTAGAATCATTATATATTTTAAAGCAAATAAAAGATCTTTTTTATTTTGCGCATTTCATGTCCCAGAAATAAGGCGCCTAATGAGGTCCAAATTGATCTCGGGATATTTTTATTATTTAAAAAATAAAAAAACTCATCAAAATGTTACATTTTTTGCGTTACAACGTTTTTTTGAGAAAAAGTCAATCATTTGAATATTTTTTCAGACGATGATTCGGATTCCAAAGAGATATCTCAACTTGCAAGAGCCAAATGTCGTCGGATAGAAGAAATGAAATGAAAAGTTAATGGTGGTTATTGACCTTATTAGACTAAGTGATATAGGATTTTTTTCCGGATATTAGACATGACCACACTAAATCCATATAATCTTTATCAAGTGAAGACAGAGAAGAAACTTTAGCGATTCATATAGCGATGTTTAACTAAAGTACAGTTACACATTTAAAATTTTCATTTTTTTTAATAAAAATCAAATGTTGATAGCCACTGATATATTTTTAATAACGAAAAACGTAACATAATATACACTATTTTTCCGCACTAATGCTGGTTTATGATTATTTTTTATTCCCTAAATCCATAGCTTTACTCTTATTTCAATAAAACGATTAAATGCTGAAAGTGGAGCTCCATAACCTAGGAAAATTTCGACTGAAACGGATTTTTGAAAATTATCGAGAACTACTTTATAATAAAAATATTCTAATCAGTTGGTCTAATATATCTATTTAGATAAGAACATGTCTGTAATACGTGTTTGTTTAAAGTAAGATAAAAATTTTCAGAAAAACTCTCTTGATAAAGCAATTTATTTCTCAAGGCACGACATACCATGCATATGCTACACACTGTCCCATTGGTGCACAATTTCTGTTAATATTCGAGAGACAAGAAACCCCATGAATTATGAAATATGTTAATGAATCCCCAACCCAAACCGCAGGTCATATAAACATGGGGGGCGTTATGATGTCAAGGGGTGGCTTTCGTTGATAATATCATCCAATATATCCCAAAATTTCATATAACTCATAATCAAAAACATAATTTCAACAGTGTGACAATTATAACACATCCCGACCTTGCGCAGAATCAAAATTGAATAGCTCATAGCAAAACTGGGGTCATATAATAAGGTCGTATGAAAAGGTTTATAGTTCCAGAATTAATTTTGCAAACACTATCTCAGCAAAGTTTGCGGCGAAACTTTCATTTAATGACCATACATTCTATAAACAAATTCCCTATACGCTTTAATTACACGCTGCTGAAATATATGGGATATTATTCTGATATTGTGCGGTTTCGCACACATATCGTTTTGAGCCATTCAACGTTACACCGTGTAGCTAAATATTTAAATAATATATTTATATTATTAAGCGTATATTAATTAATCGGCTCCGTTTTATTTTTTGCATGAATAAATCGGCCGTAACGGGGGGACAACTCGCCAAATCCAGTTGCGTTACCTTAAAATCTACATATAACGTGAAAACGCTTTACCAGTCCGATAATAGCCTATTAAAATATATCCGCGGGTACAAAAAGATTTGTACCCGGGCCTGTACAAAGCCCTTTTATTCAGTTTTACGGTTTGGCCCGGAAAATTAATGCCCGGTAAATAATAAATAAAAATACGTTACAAAAAGTGTACGTGAGCCGAATGTGCAAAGTTCAGGAAAAATAGAAAGGAAATTATTTTTCGTACTTAATGGTGTTGTCGTAAATACATCGCGCATACACGTCTAAATTATTCCTGCCAGAGTTTTCCATCGCGCAATTATCCGCCATTTTTATTTTTATTTTCTTCAATTAAAAAAAGGAACGATTGTCGTTTGTGTGTGTGTGTGTGTATGTTAGCTTTTCTTGTTTTGACGTTTATGACTCGCCGTGAAATATGTGAAAGATTCACACGAGCGACGTTTATTACTAGGTACTAAAGTTACACGAAATGTCTCGGAGAAATATTAGTAGTAGAGTAGTATTATGTACTTACAATTTTAATTAAAATACATCAATTACTTTTTTTCTAATCAGTTTGGATGACGGTATTTTAAAGTATTATACAATAATATATCATCAAATATTGACTATTCTACAAAAAATAGCTTTAAAAAAAAATGTGTTAAGGAAAAGATGAAGTAATTGACAAACACGTACGAAATTTCTACATTAAATAGGCTTTTCTTATTAGAAATGACGATTCTCTATTAATCTTTCCGTTATTAATTTTTGTATTACGAAACTCAAAGATAATAATTTAATTAGCATAAATGTCACAATAAAATATGAATTAAATGGAATAAAGATGTTGAAAATATCTAAAATAGGGAATTTCGTACTAAAGTCGATGCATTTTTAGCCTAAAACTATTTATATTTTAACGAAATATCATCCAAGTTTACTTCGTTCCTGAAACTGAAATATACACGAGGAAAAATAATATTTAATTCAAAATGTTTCCAGAATTCTGTTATACATTTAAATATTTAAGGATAATTGATCATGGCTTAAAGAAATGTTCGAGTATATGGCGTAAAATAATACACTGTAATATTTGAGATAATCGCATTTTCAATTACTGATAATAAAAACCTAATTTAATTGCATGCTGGAAAGTAATCTGCCCTGGAATAGTTTCGAGTAAAAATAATATCAAACTGATAGAATCTATAACTTATAAAATTATTGATATCGCACGTTCGGTGTTGAGGAATTAAAGGATTTAACTATCAATGAAATTGATGAATTACCAGACAAACAAGAGTTGAATAAAGTAGAATTGATTGATGTAGCTAAATCAGTTCCTTTTGACATCAAAAGCACTAGTCCGATTTCAATGATTACTGCCAAAATAATAAAAAGTGGATTGCAAATGGCAAAAAATTATAAAAATGCGTTTTTTAAATCTTATGAGATTTACATGAATTTTAAATAAGAGTTTAAACAAGACCCCAAGTTTATGATTTTTCTCGTATATTTTTTTTAATATATTAATAAATCATACACGTCAAAAAACTTTTTGTATTTGTCAAAAAAATCTTAAGAATAAATATTATACATAATAAATGTCCTTTATTTTCTGCAATTGCGAAAAAAAAAACCAATATTTGTTGCTGTTATAATGAGCGCGATGTTTTGTCTAGCTTGCATCTGGTACGATGTCCCGAGAACGAGTAATTGACACGTGCTGCAAGAGCTCTTTAAATGTCAAGATATTGATGAAGAATTTTTGACTTGAAATGATTGGGGTCCCCTGAGAGACCCCCTACGGACGAGGTGATTGTTTTGGAGCCGCCGTGACGGATAGGTTTGACTGACGGAACGTAACGTAAATGTAATTGAAACCAGCAATAATGATAAGCAAGTAAATTTTAAAAAGAAAGAACCCATTTCCTCTCTTTAATATATTTTTAAGGTTTGCTTTACACGTTTTTTATTATCACGGTGATTTACGGAAACATTTTCCGTGTTAAGCAAGAGATATGTGTATTATTTTGTTTAATAATTCAAGGACTTAACATTGGACAATATGAAGTATTTAACCCTTAAGACGTAAATAAATATATTCGGTAAGAATAACAAGAAAAAAGTGTTTTTCTTAAGAAAATAAATTTGTAATTTAATAAACAAAATCTATATTTTAAAAATGTACTTGTGCCAATGCATTTTCCAAGCTTTAAATGGCTTCTGAATAGCAATTTCCAGTATTGCACTTAGCTCTTTCAGCGATTCTTTCTTTATACCCTTAATGTTGTCAAAACGTCTGCTTTTTATAATAGAAATATACATACATACAGTAAACCTCCCTATAACGTCCTCGCATAAAACGTCCCCCCTATAACGTTTGCAGCAGTTTTTTCCTATAACGTCAAATCCCCCTATAACGTACAATTTTTAAAACGCTAAATAGAATTTTCATAAAAATATTTTATGATTTTATAAAATGTAGCGTTGATTTTCCTTGCGGAAAGATTACGTCAGCCAAAATACAAAAGGATTTCGCTCATGGCCCGAGTCAAGTCATTTGCGCTGGTAAACAATTGAAAATGTATAAAAAATTTAAATTTAAATTTTTGATGCACTGATCTCCTTCAAATCAAAAAATTAAATTACCCCCTTATCTGGACGTTATATGGGGGTTTACTGAATATTCAAAAGTGGCCTTCTAACCCTGAGGCTTGTCTCGGCACCAGGAGAACACTATTCAATCTCCAGCAGAGACCATCAGGTCATCCAGGCTATTCTAATACGAGTCAGGTCGTCAGCCATGAGCACGGGAGCTGAGCTATGAACGCGCGGATTGTAACAATAATAATCAGACGAGGCTAGGGCCAATTCGTATTTAATTTACGATATGATCAAGTGCTACGGGCACCTCCAATAGCACACACTTCACTTAATTGGCCTGGATATCGGCCTGGCTCCTTATAGTTCCCTAGAATCTACGAAACCATGATAGTGCCAACCGCCATTGCTGCCACGTCCAATACAGTCACGCGACAATAGCCAAGGACTTAAGGTACGTCTTTTCTTCTATAATATTAGGTTAAATATAGATATATACTTTTATACGTATAAATAACAATTTATATTTTTGGTAGATTTGGCAAGGATTTTAGGATAATATGATTTTTGAAATGATCTCGTAAATTCCATTCTTTTATAGAAGTACATTTTCTCGGAAAAAACATCCAATAGAGAATATCGAAATAGCAACAGGCTCTATAAATTCATTGAAGCATTCAAAAGGGTCTTATGAAAGGCCCAATTTAATCTTACTCTCACTAGAAATAAATTTCTAGGCGTTACCTCGATATTTGACATGTACAGGATACGACCACTTCCCACGGGTCGATCGTGCTTGATTGACACAATAATGACCCTGTCGGGCTCAAATTTTCCGAGTTTCGTCTCAGTTTCACGACCTCCGGCCTGTTAACGCGATATAATCTTCTTAGCGTTAGCGATCGTTAAAGTTATTTCAGGCATATCCTCCAAGATACGTATTCTGCTACGCGTATTCTTTATGTGCCGGCTCTGCGGATGTTGCTTAAGAATTGATGCGAAATGACAATTTTGTGTATATATAATTCATCTAACGATAATTTGATTTGTCGCTACAATGCATTGTGTCACCCTTTAACACGTCATCGTCAAATTCTCGATCGGATCGACCGCCTTTGACACTGCGAGGCGAAGTTTTAATTGCGATTCTCCGAGGCCCCTTTCAGATGTAATGAAATGTTTCAAACCGGCCAAACGAATATCCACTTAGCGAATATCTGTGCTGTTATTAACACTTGAAAAACTTATTGAACAGCCCCTCAATAAAACAATTGTTAAAGCTCAAAGGGAGCCGAGGTCCCAATTTGAAAGGGCACAACGGGAACACCCTCGATATAATTTATGGCCAAGGGTGACGCGACAAAGACTGAAAGCGCCTCGATGAAAAATTGATGAAAATTTCCGCGGTCAACGTTAATCGCCGCCTCGGCGATAAATCCGATGATTGCCGCGCCGGAAGGTTAATGACCGCGAAAGCTCGTCGACGCCGAAACCGGTAAGAAAACTTTGCTGTATTTAATTCGAAATCGGGCCCCGGGGTCCAATCTTCACATAAAAATTTTATGTGCCGAAAATCTTGCGGGACCAATAAGTTCCTCGGAGTGTTTTGTTACAAAGAAGATCGGCACGAGACAGGGTTCGAGGGCGCCTCCAACCCCAACCCACGACGACGCCCTTCGGAGCTTGCATCTACATTTTACAACCGTCCTTATCTCGGTCGAAATTTTGTAATTGCTTTAATGCAGATATTATCATTAGAATATCAGCATAAAAAATATATACAGCTGAAAATTTTCTATAATATTAAACTAAAATCAATCTAATCTTTAATTCCGATGAAATAAATAGAGCATTGAAATAGTAGGTTGATATAATCTGATCATGCAAAGCTCACAGTATCCAACAATAAAAGTTTTTATTATAATATAACCAGTATAACCAGTGCTATGGCTTATAGGTAACATCCATATCATTTCGATAATGCAAGGATTTTTAGTAATATAAGCCTTCACCTGAAAATAAGCCCTAGTTTGCCTAAGCCTTGCCTACAAGAAGTTGTGAATTGGGTGAAGAATTCTTGGGATAATATAACCGACAGTTGTGTTTCCAATGCACTACGAAAAGGCTATTTAGACAAGAACTATTTATTTAAGGATAGTTATATTGCAGGACATGAGACATTCAGACCATAGATTCAACAGCAAATATATTTGGAGGAAAATCAGAACGGAATTCAGGATTTGATAATTTATGACGATGTTCCAGAAGAAGATGACTTGGCTGTATTCGAAAAAATTTAAATACCTGTATATCAGTACCTAAAATGTACATAATATATGCACAAATTCCTATGTTTGTTCCTACAAAAAAATATTGAATAAAAATATATAAATCTACTTATTCTACTTGAAAAAATAAGCTCTCCCCCGATAATAAGCCCAAGCACGAATTTTGAACCAAAAAAGAAAGTAAGACAGTGTCTTACTTTCTTTTTTGGAATGATATTCGCAAAAAGACGGTAGTTGGATAAGTGTACGATGAAAACTATAAATTTAGGGAATTCTTTATTACACTAACTATGGGGTATGTAAGACGAAGAAAACCCATTCCTCATGTTTTATAAAAATATTTTATTATTATTATTTAAAAATATGTAGATAGTTTATCGCGTTGAAAATAATTAATTTAATGCCATGTATTCTTTGTGTATTGTCAATATAAATTTTAATCTAACGGAAATACAATTAAAAAATTAAGCAGCGTCTGTATTATTGAAATTGATCATTGAGTTTACAAAAAATCATTTTTAGACATAACTAAATAAAAAATCGATCCTAATTACATATTTGTACAAAAAAATAGAACTTCTGTTAAATATCTTATAAACTTATTATCTAGTATGTATATATATGAATGTATAGTCGTCTCCCTAGTCATCAAGATTAAATTTAATCGTATAATCTTAAATAACCGTATGATAATAAAAAAACATTAAAAATATAATAAGAATAATCAATAAATAATCTTCTATCAATATTGCTATTACATAACAATTGAGTTAATACATTTTTAATCATAAAAGTTTCCTAAATTGGTATACATGTTAATTGTAGCTACAAACCTTTGAAATAAATTCCATCTACGATCACCACACATTTGTCATTGTTTCGCAACAATCATATAGCCCAATCACAGATTGATCACACAACAATCACAAGCTCACTCCGGTGACACGCGCCGCGCACGAACCGCGAACAAACTGGCGTACCGGTACGGGGCGGCACGCCCGTCCCGGTTCGCGCTCACTAGTGCACTGAGCGGCGACGTGTGCGTGCCGGCACACTCGCGCCCGTGTATCGAGCAGCCAGGGGCGCATGCGCGGCCCGGGCCGGTAAAGGTGCGCGCCGCCCAGTGTTGACGAGAGGATGTCGCCGCTGACGGCTATGAGGCGTTCGCGTCGTTCGTCCTCTGCTCATCAATTCGGATGACGGTGGGTGGGGTCTGTTGCAAAAATCGAATTCGGATTGTCGTCAACGGCCAAAGTTTGACTGGAGACGAAGAGATGTTGAAAGCTCTATTGTCGTGTCGTTGAAGATGAATAATAGATTGCTGTTCATAGTTTGTTTTATATCTCGGCAACTCTCTCAATCTCGCCTAAGCCTTGTCTGTCTTAATAGTTAAATAATATCAATTTTAAATTATTATCTAATAATATCATCATTAGAGCAGGGCGTTATTTTTTTCATGTCATTTTATTAAAACCTAATAATTATTTTTTTTATTTCGGAAAGATTTTTAATGAAACAATACTAAGGAAGAGATGAAAATAAACAGATTCTTAATCAATAACTTACGTAAAAGTTAGTAGTCGGTTAGTAGTATGAATTCAGGATTTTTTTTCATAACACTGGCCAGGTGGTATGTAAGAGGAAGACATCGAAGTTTTAAAAAAATAATACGTATGTGGATAGTTTGGAGCGATGGAATCATCTAATTTAATGCCATCTATCCTGCGTTCAATAAATATTATTATAAAACAATAAATATTCATTTCAATCCAACTGAAATACTATTAAAATTTAACCTGTGTCATGATTCGACACTTGGGGGAATATTATTGTGACAGACTAATTCCCGTTGCATCTTTAGTCTTTAAAATATTTATCGAATCTTTACATGGATGAATTTACATTTGAAAGCTTTCTGTTATGCCCTTCATCCATCGTACTTAAATAAATAAATAAATAAAAATAAATGTTATCCTCATTATCATACATGCAACAGCCCTATTTTAGAGCCCTGGCCTTATCAATCGGCCTTCTCCATTTTATTCAGTCTGCCCCCACGGCGTTCCATCTTCCAGTAAGTTTCAATGATGCAGTGTCCCCCTGTACACAGGGCAACCACCTTAGCCTCGGTCTTCCTTCTCTCCGAGGACAGGAAAGCGTATTAACCATTAGTCATTTCGGCGGATGACTGTCCCTCATCTTTGACATGTAACCGGCCAACCAGAGTCTGATCAAACTGACGACAGCTGTGATCGATATATCATCGTATAGTCGGTACAGCTCCCCATTGCTTTGGATATGCCATTCCTCATTATCAAATACAGCTTCAAATGTTCGTCTCAGAATCCTTCTCTCCGTGGATACATAGTTGTCATTCGTCTTGTTTTATCAAAGCCCAACATTAAGATCTGAATATTAGGACTTTGTTAGTCTTCTTTGAAAGCAATATCGACCGTAGTTACCTTTGGAGTTCAATGTATCACCGATTTGCCAGCATGGTTCTTCTTCGTACTTCCAAATTGGTTTAATTGTTATTTGTAAATAAATCAGCCGAGATTTGTAAGTCCCTGGACATACTCGAATCTGTCTTCTTCGACTCTCGGGGGTTCAAGGTTTCGACCTTGGCATTTTGGTATATATTTTTTCTTGGTATCGTTGATCCTCATTCTCTCATTATTCTCTGGCATGCCACCTTGAGAGTCGCTTGAGATCTGACCATAATGTCTATGTCGTCCTTAAGTCTAAAATTAAATTTTGAAGAAACCAAATTATTTGTTTCAGTGCTTGTAACTCAGCTTGCCATAAAGACGGAGCCCCAGTAGAGAAGAATTCGAAATTTACATTCGTGGACTACAATCTGGCCTAAAGCTGAAGCGTGAAGCTCAAAAGACTTTGTCGACATGATTTGAATCGAACTCTGAAAATAATAATGGTGAGATGCTATGTATTATCCTTTCTACTGTACGGAGTAGAAGCATGGACGCTCCAGAAAAAGGCGATTAAACGCATAGAAACTTTCGAACTATGGCGGTACAGTCGCATGCTCAGTATCAATTGGATGGATAGAATAACACACGTTGAGAAAATGACGCGAGTTTTAGCGATGAGTTTCAAACGTCTCGATGGTTAATCAAGAATCCGACTCGACCAGGGATCTCAATATGGCATTATAAATTTAGAAGGTCGTTCAGCTTCTTTGAAACCTATATTAACATCTAAGTGCTGTCGATACTTTACCATACAATAATTTAATACCTTCAATGGTCTTGCTTGAATTCAAGTCCTGGTCGAAAAAAATAGCATTCAATATATGATGTGTCCTTCGTCAATTTTAGGTTTCTAAATTTTACCCTTTGAAATAATATAAGTTTTATTACTCAGAAATAATGCTAAATAATAATTCTAAGCAGAAAAAAAATTATGGATGTGATTTCTTCACTGTGTTTGGACACAAACTGCACTCTAACATTAGGTTATAAAATATGCGACTTCTTTCGGGTACCTTAATATGTTATATAATATATAAAACATCTGGGGGCTTTTTGATTTGGGTGTAATATAAATTACCCACTGCTTTTTATCTAGATATAAATTTCATTTTAATGCCTTTTAAAAACAATTACAATTATACAAAATAGGCCTAAAAATAATATTATTATTTTTGGGAACATTTGATTGCCTAATACTTTTTTTTTATTTGACAATATTTTTATATATAATATATTAACCTTTTCCATTTCGTGGGCCAGATATATATATTGGCCAAAAACAATTTTTAGCAAACAATTTGAACTTAATGTTTTTATTAATCGAATATCAGATCATACCCTTTAGATGCTTCTTATGCATTTTCCCAATGAATATCTCTTTTAATAAATTTGTAAAAGAAAATATAACGAGACTAATTCATAGTTTCAACTAAAAGTGGATAGAGTGGACAAGGTTAAAACCTCTAAACGGTTTTATTGGATAAATTTATTTATTTTTCAAATAAATTTAAAATATAAAACAATTAACCATTTAAAAGTGCGGAAAATCAACACTTGCAAATCTATTTCAGTATGAATGGAATTCGCCACACCATACGTTGAATTTAATTCATTGAATTGAAAAACAACCAGTATTTTAACAATTCTCATTGAAGCTTAATAAATCGCTTGAAAAAAGGAAAATAAAAAATAGCAAATTTCGTAAATACTGTTGAATATATTTTCCAGTCAGAAAAAATTAAATTATTATATTTATCTTTAAATTATTATTCTAAATCTATTTTTATTAAATCGTTCTGAATCGTATCGACACTAATACAATATACTTATAAATAATTAGATGTTTATTTTTATATGTTTCTTATTATATAAAAATAGCTATTATGTCTGTCTATTTTCTCAATAATTATGTGCCAACAACACTGAACCAATTCCAATCTAATTATAGTATAAACACAGATACTAATTTCGCATCTAGGATTTCAAATCATAAACACTCGCGATAACATCACAACCTTAAACGTTACCTAGGTAATTAGCAGTAAAGCAACAGTCGTTCAGTTTCAGCAGACAATCCGCAAATAGCATAACTTTATTACGTCATAACACAAACCTACGTGATTGTACGATCACGCGAACGAATATTGCACAAAAATACACCACTCGAGGACCATTTTTTTTATTCGAATCGACGATGGTATAAATCTCGCTATTTCTAGAAAATCGTCTACATAATATTTTCGGGGTCCGTGTATGGTGTACAGCAGTATATCACCAGTCTGGCGCATCTCCAATGAGAATATATTTTTCTTATTTGGTGAAAGCATCGTGAAAATTTTGTTACGTCCCTCTGACCCGAACTAATTTACATATGTAAATATTCCAAGTGGATCATATATTCTGTGCTATATGATAAATCCATATCCGGACCATACATTTTCTACTTCTAAATATGCATATTAAGTCAAGAATTGTATATCAATATATGGCTCGTATGTAATATGTTTGTAAAATGTGTGGTGTCGCCGTCTGGTGGCATTATTTATTGAATGGAATCTGCATACAACGTCTAATAGTCGATGATGTTTATGTGTATAATAAAAATATACTTGTACATGATTGTTTTTCCGCTGATATGGTCCGACGCCTGACAACAACGCAGCCATTTTCTGTTTGCTTGATAAATCGCATTAAATTTGAAAGGAAGCCCGCGTCGCTCGCTGCCGAATTTCTATTAAAATTCAATGGGAGGAAAAGCGAATTCCGGGCCATTGAGATGTCAGTTGCACATCAGGGCGAACTCTTGTACGGCGAAAAATAAGCGAAATAAATTAGTGCTGCACGGTGGCGGGCATAAATAAAGGAGCGACGCCGGCGTTTGGCACCCGGCGTCGGCGTCACATACACTCAAGGTGCAGCCAATCGACGACGCATCGTTTTCAATTGAGATTTTTTCCATCTCTATCTCTTGGACTGCACTAACATACATATTTATTAGTCGTATGTCTCGAGCTTTTAAATTTTGCCTGAAAGACGTGCTAGCTAGGATTCAGCAGAAATGCGATAGTCTTATTCTAAAATCACTTTTTTGGTTTTTCAATAGACTATGAACGACAGCTCTTTGTTGCATTAAAATCCTACTCCAAAAATGCAGAGAATTGCATAAAAAAGCAATTGTTTACTTCATTGATAGTTACGAGACATCAAGCTGTATACCTTTAAAATGTGGGGCAACCGAAGAATTTCGTGGACGAAACATGTCAAGAATACAACCGTAGTTCAACATCTCCACAAGGAGCGGTAGCTTCTGAACACTGTAAAGAAAAAAGTAGAATGTAAGCTGTGATTGGGAAGAAAAAAGCTGTCGTGGCTCAGCAACATTTGCAACTTGACAAGATTGGAAGCTGCAGAATTGTTTCAGCTCACCAAAATCGACACATGTATGAGTAAAGCCTAAAAAATTAAATCACCTACGTCCGAAAATGGACAAGGAACCTGAAATATAATTAGATATATTTTCATAATCTATCTAAAGATTTCAAAATGAGGTTCAGCGGTATAGTAACAATATAAATAACTCAATTATAAAGAACTAATAACCGTAATTCATTAGAAAATATATTATGTTATTAACGTAAAATTGCTATTCTTTTTCTTAGGAAATTTTGTCATCTCTTTTTTCATATTTCCTTGTCAAATATTTGTTGGGTAAGATTATTATAAAAAATCTATTGCACTTTAATCAATATTGTCTTTTTTAATACAATTCCCTATTTTAGTATAACATGTTTGCTTAGAACAATTTCTCTATTCTGAATAAACAATTCGGATATCGATTATTGAACATTTTTAATATTTTACTTGATGCTGTTTGTTACTCTTTTTTTCCAATTGTACGCTTATTATCTTAATTCATTTCCGATATACTAAGAATAAAAATAAGCTATTTTTATTATTTGATTTATCTTTCTTATTTTTCCAGGATTCACGATTTTTTTAAATTATGTCAAATGCTTTTTAACTTCGACAATAATTTTTGTTGCATTGGTAGGCAAAAAATAAGCCTATGTAGAAACTTCATACTTAGATTTTATTTTTAACAATAATTAATTTGCTGTCGATGGAGTATATTGGGGACCCCAAGTTATTTAATATAAATCTTACATGTCACAAATGTTTAGTATATGTCTGAAAAAGTCTAATGAATAAATGCAATTGCGAAAAAAATAAAAATAACAGTATTCACCGCTGTTACCACGCATCTGATGTTTTTTCTCGCTTCCATCCGGTATAATGTACAAAGTGCGATTGTAACCGTGCGATGATAAATTTTATGACAAAATATTGAATATAGTGTGTGTTGTTAGATCAATGTTCTTACATATGACCCAAACATCAACCTACGCTAAATACAAAAATGAAGAGAGACACGAAAAACTATGACAAATTTTTCTAATGCATTATACTAAAAATACATGAAAAGCACAAAAACGTCACTAAGCCAAAATATAGGAGTATTAATATCACTCATTTATAACTTTAAGGATTATATTATCACACAAAGTCGACTTTATTTGTACGATATATAATATTAATATATTAGTATAAAGCGTAGAGATCAGCTCCCTATCTAAAATATTAATGACAGTTGATAATTAATTACGGTTTAATAAAATAACTAATTAAAAATGGTTCATTTTACATATAATAGATACATTTAAATTTATCTTTGCACCCACAAAAAAATTTACCACATAACTCATGTATAAATAATTTTATTTGAATTTATTTTAAAACTAAGTAAAACATTAATTCTCTTGGGTTAAATGATGAAAATTAAAACATGGTTAAAAAATAATAAAAATTAGGTTACATCACAGCTTCTTCATTAGTTATTTTCTAAGAAGAGCTGGTTAAATACCAGTTGTTATTAATATTATTATTTAGTTACTTATATAATACATCGGACCTGGATACTAATGATTTTTTAAACTATTTTTTGTACATGTGTTCGTAAATCATAGAAAACTAAAATCTGAAAATGTATTTCATGAGATTTTTAAACTGATGAATAATATAAATCAGTTTATAAATCGATAAAAAAAATAGTATATTAAGTATAAAGTTATAAAAAAACATCTTTTCTTTTATTTACATAGTTTTGAATAAAAATTACATCTCAAATTTAAAATTTATTCCAGCGTGAACCACAATATGACCACAGTTAAACGCACCTCTACTTTCAGACATGTACAACTGTGACGTTTCAGGATTAGGGCATCTCAACAGCTGACCAGGCTGCGGTGACCTGTACCCCGCATCCCGCCTCCCACATGACACGACCCACAAGACGCAGCGAACTTTTAAGGTCACGCCTCTCATATATCAAGCCGCGTGTGACGTGTGTATATATTATTCATCTTACTAATGTTTTGGCAACAAAATTGTCTACAACTTTAATGCTGGCGGATCTGCGAGACGGAATATTTAAATTATTTCGCTGGATGTGACACTTGTCATAAGCGGTGATGTATGAGAGTAGAGATCGCTACTTGGGCCGAATAAAAGTATTACCGGAGAGACGATGCGCGTAAACTTTGACGATTTACAGATCTTCGGATTGCATATTCGGAATAGTAAAAATTGACATGCATCAGGTTATGTATCTTCATTTAAATCAAGTGACTCTATTCAAATTCGCTATATATAAACATATTTATAAACTAAAGCTCTACTAAGTCAACCCCAAAAAAATATTTAAACAAACATTTAAACAATTCTATAAAAATCATCATCAATCAACCACCATCATTTTTTTTAGTTATTGATACCGCTGTATCCCACCCTTCTTAACACATTACAGTCTGCTTATTTCGCGCGAATTTTACCAATGTTTGCGTAAAAATCGGGAATATTATAAGATATTCAATATGTGAGTCACCATTTATCAGTCAAAAGATAAATTATTGTCACGCAAGCCGTAGGTTTTTTTAATAGTATATTTGCCTTGTATTTATCATGCGTAAACACGTGAACGGACTGAACCCCGGA
>JAGXCT010037160.1:1615-86315 GCA_022495035.1 Philopotamus ludificatus | reverse complement strand
GCTTGAAAGTCATGGATTGGAGGCCGCGGACAGGTCAAAGAAACGTGGATCGCTCCCTGACGAGATGATATAATCATACTTGTGGGGACCACGTGGAAGAGGAATGCATGTCACCGGACAAAATGGAACCAATTAGGAGTGGGAAAACAAAGATTAATTCTTTTTCCTTTAAAATATTCCCTACCAGATGCAATATCCTCGTATTAGCGCTTTTCCCAACATTGAAGTCAGTTATCAGTATGGGGTTTAGCTTATTCAGCGATTCTGTGATCTCCTTAATATTGACAAAAAGCGTCGTTGTTTCATTGTTTTAAGAATAGGAAAAAGTAGTAGTGGACCATGTGCGGGGAAAGGTAGGTTGGAGCATCATAACGGTGTTGTTTTTGGCTAAAATTTTTCCACATTTTCTATTTTATTCACAAGTAAATCCCTGAGCACACCCAACACACATAAACCTTTTCGACAGCCAAAAATAAACAAAGGATCCAATATGGCCACCAATGTCAAGTTACGTTAGAGACTAGCGTAACAGTACAATAAAAATGTGTCAATTTTATTTATACAGCCCGTGTATTTTAAAAATTCAGCATTTTTCAACACATTCTAAACCAGTGTTTCTTAACCGTATTAAAAGAATCAACCCCTTTACCACAGTAAAATTATCTAGCCCCCCCCCCTCCCTCTCACAAAAAACGATTGAAATTTACACTTTTCTCTATGTATGTAGTTTATGCAATGGATTTCTACTACAAAAATACGAGAGATAAAACATGTGATTATTTTTATAAACATTATGGATTATGTCTTTTATGTCATATTAATATTACATACAACATTATAATATTATTTCAAATAAAAAAAGTAATTGTGAGATCCTTCGTAATATTAGGTTCAAGTTTAGTTCAATATAATCTCAAATCTTCTCGTTGGCTTATTTGTAATCGAATTCGTTTTTTTTTTAAATATATGCATTACTGCACTAAAACCCTATTCTATTAAATACGATGAAGGAAATGCTATGATGTATTATACTTCTTTCCACAGAAGAGGTTACCGATGGCGAAAACGAACCCAAAAAATATCATAATGACATTGATTGAATATATTTTGGCCTCACAGTCATTTTGTAGCTCAATAAACTGCACTTTTAAATTTTTACTAATACTTTCTACGTTTGATAAAAAAACTTATATTACAAGTTTCTGCAAGTCTTTGAATCATCTTATCATATCTTCGATAAGGGCGTCAATGTGGCAATAGTATGCTTCCATCAGAATCCTTGAGCATATCTTCTTTTAATTGTTGTAAAGGAGGAAACTGATGGTATTCTGGCCGACAAAGATTATTTTTATTTGAGTTTATTGATAAAGCTTATTACAACTTCTTTGGCTTTAATAAGGCTGATATTATTTCCTTAGAGTTTCAGGAGATTTTCATTCATCTTTTCGAATATATCCGAAAGATTGGCCACATCATTTCGTAGTTCTTTTTAATTCAACGCATATGTTTTCTTTGTTTACATCCAAAAACTCAATTGTATCAAATAGTGCATAAAATCTTTTTAAACAATTTCCTTTCGATAGCCATCTTACTTCTGTATATAAGATAAGTCTTTTGAATTCTTCATCATTTTCTTTACACAGTTGAAGGAATAATCTATCATTAAAGGGAATACTCATCGATTTGTGAAGTCTTCCTCTAATAACGTCGAACTCCTGCTGTGCCCCCTAAATGCTACAAAATTATTAACGCCTCGCTAGACCTTTAAAATGCCCACAAAGGGGCGCTGGGGCCCCAGTTAAGAATCACTATTCTAAACCTACATAAAATTGTAATATTGGAGAGATTGTTGGAGAACCAGTGCGTACTATATCACAATTTGCCTCCGGAATCAATTAATTTAAGTGATTACACAATTGTACATAATGATAAACAATATATAACAAAATTTTAATTAATATCACGTTTTATGAAACGGGACGTGAAACCTTTTTCATGCCTAAATTAATATTATTATATCCCAGCAATCGCGCTCCATTATATTTTATTCTGTATAAAAATTTTCACTGCCGCGTTTTTTTTCAATTAAAATTGATCCTCTTACCCTCTTTTGTGTTTGGATAATTCAGGTAAGATATAGCGGTAATAACCCCCCATAAAGATTATTCTGAATTGAAATGTATGGGATTTTTTCTAGCGCCACGAAATATAGGGACCGGGTAAATATTTACACGTTCTACGGTCTTGTGACGTATTCGTAAAATTCTAAGGCGGCTACACTATTATCTCAACGTAAACATAGAGAATTTTGAGATGATTCTTCTGAAATGCGAGTGTCTGAAATAGGGCTCCATTGTGTATTTTTGGTATGAACCATTTTTTTTACATGTATGTATGTGTATCATCAGTTATTATTAAGGGCAAATTGAGACGAAATGCTAGCATTAAATAAGTATATTTTTGCATATCAACACATATACACCTTGAATATGTTACATTAATCTTATTATACTTCATTCGTCCATGTTGGAAAATAGCATGAATACTTTTGACATGTTAGATTAATTATTATGGTAGCATATTGGCTTGTAATAATTTAATAAAATTATAGCGATAGATTTTCTATTCCATATTTTAAATTATTAATATACACGAGTGAATAAATAACGCGTATATTGAATATGAGGATTATCGACATTTTGAAATTGCCATTTACCGGTAGGCAACAATTTATGGGATCGGCGAAATGTCACGCGGATCGTAAAGTCGATGGATATATAGAATTTTACCCCGCACTGTGTTTACTTAGGCGTTAAAAATAGCATTAATTATTTCAGACGCTTCAACACATCACATACGGCCTTATTTGTAATCATGGTCATCCGAGTGTTTTTAATTTGATTTTCTTTGCACTAAACGCACAACAAACACAACCAGGTTTGTAGTACGCTTTAGTGGAATAATGCGATTTTTCGCTCCAATCAACTCGGCTCGCCCCAGTTGGACCTTTCCACTTTTCAACTAGGAAGTTGACCTTTTAATTATATCTAAACCTAGATTTTAACATATGAGATTGGCAGTAAAACGGAGCCTTTGAATCGGGACCGGTGACACGGATTGTGCATTGGGGCGTGAATGTTATTGCAAGAGTCGTTACGTATGGAAATATGTAGATTTAAAAATATCTCCACTCTATGACATTGTATAATTTTAATATAAACGAATCTATCTGTCTACAATGTTGACCTTCAGATACATATTTTTTTTTGATATGGTTTTATATTTTAGTAAATTGACTTGCATGATTTTTGCACGCAAATAATACATTAAATTATATTTTCATTGTGTCTTACTCTGAAGAAAATTGGAATGGGTTGTCTAGATAATGACTGATAATTGCGATTATCTTTTATCCATAAATTACACCCATCAACTTTTTCATTGGTAATGAATGGTGTATGCGAATATTAAAATTAGATGCTATCATCCATTAAACGACTCTGAAAAAAATAAATATACAATCTGGTTTGATGCTTATTTTTATTTTTGCATTTTTTTTATTTCATAAAACTTTTTTTATCGTTTACATTCATTGTCATACGAGTCATTCAACATGCTATAATGCATCTCTTGAATTTTTCTACGTTTGCAAGTTACTCAATACCATTCTTTCCGTAACCATTCCTTTTGTACACATCGTACTCTTTATAACGTATCAGGCAAAGCGCCAAATATTACGTAATATTTCATACAAATTTTCATCAGTAGGAAAATTTCATGTTAACCTACATTTAATATAATATTATTTATTATTATAAAACGTTCAATTTTGTGACGTTTTCTTAATTAAGTTCAAACATAAAATATTACCGCAGATTTTATATATTATATTATAAAATATGCTTATTATATAAATTGAGATTTTTCTGCATAAAATTCAATTTTCTTATGTCGTATTTGGTTTAATAATCGTGTCCTATATATTATATAATCTTTTGATATTTTCATTTAGCATCACGTCTTGTTTTGACAACCATATTTCTTTTTTAGCAAGGAAACTTTCGTATGCCGGAAAATCTCAATTTAACCACATTCCATTTTTTTCTTTCCATCCATAATATGAATTTATTAAACTGGAAATTTCAACAACTAGGACCATTTCATCATCTTTATTCGCAATATTTACATAAACATACATTTTATTAAAACAAGCGAATCACGTCATGTGTAAATGTTTATATATATTTTTTTTGCATTAAAATGTTTTTTTTTTTTATATCTGATTTCCTGATATTATAAACATGTCTATGAAACTGGAACACACAGAAGCCATGATAAACTAACTGAAACATTTTAATTATGTAGAACATTTATAATGCTGTCGTAAATATTTTACGACCATCGTTAACATTTTAAAATGCTTTGTTATTGAATTAACGTAATTATAATAATAATTTTATTTATAGTCGTTATATTTGATGCGTATTAGTAAAATCTGCAACGATTGTGATTGGCTGCGTTATCATTTCTCAGATTATAATCTTCAATTAAAATTAATGAGTTTTTCTCATTCGTTTTATTCAAAATTTGATATTCCCATCGGGTTGATTTGCATTCAGGGCGTATATTTCGGCAGATTTTTTTTTTAACTTTTCATCGATCCCTCGACCCTTTTCCACTGTTGAATTTTGTTTACAGTGGAAGTAAATTATTAGGCATTAGAGCGGGTTTGTGTCCGTTGAGTTTTCGCAGCGGTCGTATTTTGTGCTTGGCCGACGCTGATTGCCGACCGAAGTACTCTTGTCCTCCCCCCCACCCGTCCTCCAATGTTGTTGGAGGTTGATCGAGTGACTTTCGGCCACTCCTCCATCTCCAGATTCGGAAAAGACTTTTCTCTGAGCCAAATTGAGCGAAACCCAGCCTCTTCCTCGGACTGCGATACTCCTTTGTTATCAAACAATATAAATGTGACTAGACCCTTTGTGAGCTTTGTTATTTTTGTGAGGGAAAATATAATCTCAAATACAATGCTATTCATAATATTTATTTAATTTTGTTGTGGACATTTGTAAAAATATTTTCAAAAAAATATAAAGGTAAAAAATATTACGCTCTTTATTCCTTTTTTTCGATACTCGGTTTTATGCAAAATATTTTTTCTGTATAATATTATAATGACTAAAAAAATCTGCATATGACGAAGTAGGCATCACTGTATTTTATTGTGTATTATAAGATGTTTAACCCCAAAGACCGATAACGAATATACCAAATACTTATATGTAGATTGTTTCATTAAATACTCGCAAGGCTACTAAAGTCTTAATAGGAATTTATCGGCAAAGTTGATCTAATACGCTATTTAAATTTTGGTTAGAAATATTAGAATCGAATAACGAAAATTCAAGTATCTAAATCAGGACAAGCTTCAAAATTCAATAATAACACACATAATTTTAGGAGTAAATCGGGGATAAAAACTAAAAACAAAATCAAAACTAGAAAACTTTCATATTTTTTAATTAACTTTACATCATTTTGCGGCATTGTACACATCGTATGTCGCGTATTTCTTAAAAAAGTCAGGGACTGGCTGCTAAAATACAGAACTGTCTCCGGATATACAGTACGAATGGTCACCGTATTTATAATCCTTGTTGCGGAAAATCATTTTAACCATTAAAGAAATAACGTTGAAACCTGCATCTTCAGTATCGTTTCATTTAAAAAGCATCGATCAATTAGTTTAAGTAGGTTATGGACTCACGTATGAATTATTCCATGATAACAAAAATGAGCGAAGAAAAATAACATTTTTTAAAGAAAATAGAAATTAAAATAAGGAGGTCTAATAATATCCTCCATTTCGGAAGTTTTTGTTCCATCTGATTATTCTCGCTACAGGTAAAAAAACACCACAAGTTTTTATAAAGACAAACGTCACAGACACACGTGCTGGCGTGTGTTATCCATCGAAAGGATTTCATGGGTTTTTGTGTGCTTGGCGATATTTTACTTCTGGACAGAATGGAAAGAATTTTTGGTCAAAAGCAACACTGTTTTCATACCTCAACCTCTATATTCGTCGGACATAATTACCGTGATTTTTTCCTATTCTTTGAAAAAGATGAAAAGTCGATGTTTTGCCAATATTGAAGAGATAAAGACAGAATCGCCGAAGAGCACAAATGCTTTGAAAATTATTTATTGATTTATTGAATATTGAACAGGTATGGAAGGAAGGAAAATGGTATAGGCAAGGAATTGGGGTTCTTCATGAATTGACGGAGACGGCGCTCGATCAACGGCGTATCATCTGGGCGTCTCTTTTGTCTCGGTATGAAGTCGATCCGTGTTCGCGGTGAATTGTAACTAGAGATGAGAAGTGGGTGCTATACAATAAACCTGTACGAAAAAAACAATGGCTTTCTTTCGGAGAAGTACCTGTTCCGACCCTTCGACCATTACTAAAAATAAAGAAGGTCCTTATTCGTGTGTGGTGGGATTTCCCTGGAATTATACATTATGAATTGCTTGAACCTGGTTAGACCGTTTCATCGACAGTGTATTGGGAACAACTGTAGCGAATGAAACAAGAGCTCATAAAAAAATGATTGTTTTGGCCAAAAACAAAAAAAGGATCCTTCAACACGATAACGCGAGGCCGCACACTGCAAAAATAACACAGGAAAAAATAAGGGAGCTTAAATTGAAACTTTTAACTCATCCACCCTATTCACCGGATCTCGCGCCGTCGAATTACCACCTTTTCAGACCGCTAGAGCATACATTAAGAGGTAAACAAATTAATAAGGTTGGAGAAGTGAAAACGCACTTGGAAACATTCAACTTTAAGCTGGCAAAAAGTGTTAGAAAATGATTGAAATTATTTTTGATTTTTTAATAAATTTAATATTTTTCGCCAGTAAAAAAAAAATAATTAATTGTCGGTCCCCCTAATATATGATAAGGATTACTTTGAAGGGGACAACGTTCATATTGATTACTAATGTAGTTTTGTTGAGCAAATCAAAACATGCATTTTCAATTATACGTCTATTGCATTTTAATAAAACTGGCAGTGGGATGCATTTATTGTCCGCAGGGTGTATTTTGCACACAAACAGTGCCATGAAATGCAGCTATGTTCGTGTTGCCACGTGGCCACGTGTGGCTGCATTTATATTTACCAATGCGGCAAAGTGCACCAGCGAGCCCACATTGCCTCCCTCGTTGCCATTCATGCGCAAGTGTTATCTAAAGTGTCTTCCGAATAATGGAGCACAAATTGTTAGCGAATCATCGAAACATATGCGTTCTCTAACTCCAAATTGTTAATTGATTTGAATTTTTCATGCTTAGAATTTAATTCTATAAGTACTATTGGAAAATCTCTAATAAATGAAATCTTACTAGCCGTAAATCGATATAACTAATTAGTTCTTCTGTCAGGTCTAATAAGTTATTACTGGTTATTCAAACCAACTGGATTTCCAGATCCAGTTTAAACTCCAGTTTAAATTTATGCTTTATTTATCCCACTGTCATCAAATTAACATCGGCTCCTTGATACAGAGCATGCGTTTGGAGCCCGCGTCGAATGCAACAGGCATTTAGCATGGCTAATGGAGTTTTGAATATATAGTTCGACCCATTCGCTACCAACGTTGATTTATTAAGGCGATGCGTACCTGGTTAACCGTATCAATTATGTGGACGACCATAATTCTCAATTCAGCTCACCACTCGTTGGACGACTCCAGCTCCCACCTTGAGGATTTATGGATCGTTTGAGGAGCCTGGAGCTGGCTCCCGGACGAACGTGTTTCGGTTCGTAACTCTATTTTTAGTTTCGGTGGTCGACCTAAGACCAGAGGCAATCGTTGTGGAATATGTGTTACATGTTTTGACGGAGGGCCAATGGACTTGCACTTCAAGTTTTGGACTGGCCGACCTTGGCTCCGAATAGACGGACGGTGCGATATTTTTTTTTTAATGTGGGCTACGTGTTTTGATTCGGAGTTCAAGGGTTTTGCTCTTGAAAACGTAATTGTTTATATTGAATTTATACTTAAAGCCGACGTAATAATCTTCGGATTCCGTAATGCCTTTGAGGTTTCGATTATAATCATAGATATCAAATTTACATTTGTTTACAACTTCGATTGGGATTGTCGAATAGCTTAAATCCCTATGGCATCATCAAAGGGGTCGTTGCGTACCATCTGGTACTGAATCGTAATCCGTTCTTTTATTTAAATAGGGTATGGCTTCTTGATATAGGATGATTATCCCAGTCTTGAAAAAAATATATTAGTGGCAATCCAAAAGCTAATCCGATCGTTACTGTCTCTGTTAACGATGATAAATTACCATCCAGTTTTCTGGTTACGCCATTACATTGCATCCGATGCGTTAATTCGTTGGATTAATGTCAAAATATATATTTGCTTTTTATGTCAATTATTCAAGAGTTTATTTTCTAAACCGCATGCGTCAAAACTCTTGTAATCAATTTTTCGATTGATGTCACAACGTCAAGTGTCGCTGTGCATCCGGCTTTAAATCACTATTGCCAATTAAAATTTGTAATTACTATTAGTTAGGGTCAGAGTGCTTCGCCCTCTGCTTCGATACCTCCAATTTCAATTAATCATCGGGTTCAGCCGAAAGCACCTCGATGAATATTGGCTCGGATACTATATTTACCAAGCTTCAACTGAATCAGGTTAATTAATACATCTTTTTGTTAATTGCGGTTTTGAAATCTGTCGGGATTCTCGGCATCACTTCTCGTTTACCTTTTGGCATAATTTGCAAATTTTCAAATGAACCGCAAAGTATACAAAATTCGGGGTTTCATTAAGGGTATCCGTTACACAATGTTAAATTGTTCAAAGAAAACGTTTTCATAGCGCTGTGAGATCAAAGAAATTTAGCTCCCCGTGTAAATATTTGATTTTGATTTGTTCTTATCATAATGACTTACGTTGTCTATATGTAATCAATTCAATTAAAATATTTTTTTACAGATCCATCTGCATTATGAACGATAATTTGCTGCGTCATCCAGTCGACCAGTTTAAAGCAACAAGTCTTTAGCAACGCCGGTAAGTTTATCGTAAAATAATGTGTTTTATGAAGAGAAAAAAATATATTTATCGTTGTTTAACCACATAAGCATTCGGAAATATATATTAAACGACATTATTCATTCCATGTTAATTGAATATAATAAAATTTTGTCGTCGATTAATATGCGCCATCCTTCTTCCTGCTGTTGGAATTGCCCTCCGATAATCGTCACGCTGTTAAATTAGATTTTTTCGTTGAATCCGTTCCGAACGTCTTGTTTACAGATGCTATTTGTCAGCCTGTAGCAGTTAACACTAAATCAGTCAGCCTCGGCTTGTGGGGCAAACGTAGCTGCTTGTTTATCCTTTGGCTGGAGTCAAAGCTAGCTTTTGTATTCATTGTCTCTTTGGAATGTGTGCCCATTTGAATAAATACGATTGTAATTATACAACTCGGATTCCACAACATAATAACGCGCTCCTGTCGCCCATCATCCGTTGGTCCAATGTCTATTTCTGGGAGATTAGTACTGTTTTACAACTGTGCCCATTAGCGTTCGGGTACGCCTTCTCATGATTCAGATTTGCGGTCCGTGTTTATGGCCCAGTTAATTCATTCATTGTTTGGGTATTGCCGATTTCAACTTCTGCGTTCGGGTGGGCGAAATTACTACTGCGGTGGGTTCGTTATTTATTTTTTATTCATCATCGTTCTGTGATCGTTTCATATCAAAATGTTTTCACAACCGAACGGAATATTGTTGTTAGCATTGCGTGTGGAATTTCACTATTGAGTATCTTATTTACTTATTCAAAATAATGTCAACAGTTCAAAATTATTTCCGAATTTTGAGCGACGGACAAATTCGTTGAAATATTCAGACGCGCGTTAAAAAGAATCGAATCGGTATTATTTAAGAATTACTCATCATGTGCTAAAAATGACAGACAAACTTCAAAATTCAGTGCAAACAATACATTTTTAATAATATTAAAGTAATAATAGAAATACTATCGTTATTAGATGCGGGGGTTGATGGTTTTCTTTGAAGGAGATTCACAAAGAAATGCTGTCTCAAGCTCTCAGCTTCAAAGTGCAGATTTTCTACAAAACGACTTTCATCCGTGATTGCCAAGTCTTCCGTCGTCCTCCCGGCCATTAGGTTTTCTTCCACGTGCTCCGGGTTTCCTGCCAATTTTTCCTACGTTGCACATTTTATCCGCAACGAATGAAATAAAAAAAAATTAAAACGCGTTAGTGCAACAACAAGCAACCGCAAAAATAACTCATATTTTTGGCGCTTCAGCCCTTTCATCGTCGATTAGTGTCAACTCCGAAAATGTGCTTCACCAGCCAACTGTGCCAGTAATAGCGAAATCATGTTTTTGGCGAATTGTTGATTAAAATCTATCGCATATTCGGAGCATAGCCGACCATACAACGTCGCTCGATAGAGATTTTAATTACACTCGTATAATAAGGTCAGATGATTTATAAAAACTTATACGAGGTTTAAAGTTAAAAAATACAGTAATTTAATAATATCCTTTATTTTTTCCAATAATATAAAAAATATACATTATTTATTTAAAATACTTTATCATAGCTATCAATTACAATCCTATTTATTCCTGTTCTTTTAAAGATCAGTTGTAGGTTTTCGTTATTGGAAGACTCTTAAAAACTGCGTAAGAGTCAATTGTATGCATTAAGCGTATCTTTATGTATTTCATGATAAGGCAGCACTTTTGTAGTTCTCTATTGAACTTCAAACTTATTTCCATTATATGATTATTTTATCAGCTAACCACAAATCTTCATTTATTGTTTTCAATGTGAAGCACGTAGCATGACTGCTACGCTACAACTACTTTTTACCGATCGATTGAATTGATTTGATGACCAAATCGATTTTAAAAAAAAAATAGCATTCATGATAAGTTTCATAATTTGGTCGATATTTTGGGTTTTTCTACTAATAAATATGACGCGTTTTTTCTGTTTTTTTTTTAATAAACATTTCAATTAAAGTTTGTGGGAATGAAAATTCTCAACTACATCTAATGTAGTGTTAAGTGGTTAAAATGATATATTTTAAATCTTACCGACGTGCGTTGGCCAGAATCGACAATGTTAACATTTTGCAATGCCATGATCGAATCCAAATTATATCATGACCAAATCAGATATGTTAATTATTTTTTAATTAACGAATATGTCACAATTCATTATTGTATTATACGAGGTATATTATAAATTATGATTGCCTCGTAAATTATTCCATGAAAATGTTTACTCCTTTAATTCGTGTAATTGCCGTTATTTCTAACAAGAGCAATTTACATATAATTATCTGTGGTGTTCTTCCCTGTCCCTTAATCATTTAGCGTGTTACTGTTGCATGCGTCCGAACCGAGCTGGCTCGCACTTTCATCAAAAGGACACAAGCTACTTCGGTATATCCGTGTACAACTTTTGAAGCGAACAGGATAATTGGCACTAATGTCCCCGGTGTTTTGACTTGCTCAAGTTTACCTTTCTTCGGCCGCCGGATAAATCATCCGTTAATTATTTGGAGACTTCTACTTCTAATTTGTCTCTCGGGGGGTGGGTCGTGCGATACGCTTTTCAAGTTCGGTTTAATTCTGAAGACGACAACGACATGTAGCATGTTAAATTTAATTAGTCGTTATGTAATAAACAAAATCGCGTTCAATTAACTTTGCGAATACACGTCATATGCGCGCTAAACTTTATTATTTTCGTCTGCGTTTTGCTTCAAGCGTTGCAGATGACTTAATTTATTTTATGCCGTAGTTAGTAATAATATTGACATAAATACGAGTTGTAATAACGCGTATTTATGTTTGGTTTTTAATTTCTTCAATGCCATCAGTCAATTTGTAATGTTGGAGTAATGAGCTCATCGTGCCATAAAGTAAGTTCGTATTGTACGCCCGAGATAAATATCTATTGAATCGACGATCCTTTGGTTCCGGTGTTGTGAAAAGATCAGAAAAGGGCTGAAAGGTCAGCACGATGGATTGAACATCTTTTGACCTTTGCCGACGAAGAATTTCTTACAGGAAAATTCTCACGATACGTCTTTGTATCGCTTTTTTTTGGATCGCACACTTCCGTCGAATAAAGACGACAGTTGCAAATCAAGTCATATACGTCATTCGCGACGCAGTGATTCTAATGGATGCCGCAATTAATCAGGAGACGACAAACTTTGACATTTCTGTATCGCTTTTCTGGGACTCAAACACCTATTTGTTTGGATGTCGGTCGACCGTATATCGGCTGACCCGGTGCTCTCGAGTCGAATGTTTGGCCACTTAGGCAGTGGACGAGTTTGACTTGTCGATTGAACTTTAGTGGATTACGTCAATAACCCTTTTCACGCTCCGTGCGTACTATTTGCGATGGAATCACATTTTGACACACGAAAACAGGTGCGATATAATATGTAGCTATATAAAAAAATATAATATTTTTTAATCACAAATGACTGATATATGCCATTTTATATCTATGCATGGTGCGGTCAATGATATTCTTATGCGCTTTGTGGTTTTGATTATTCTATATTAGGATCATAACATATTTGATAAGTATAATTTATATAAGATTTTTTATACCTATCTCTTACCCTTGATGATGTTAAGCACACAGCTACTAAGTTGAGCGTCATATTTTTATTACTCCGCTAACACACGCTATAAATTCCGGCGATACGATCCAGCCATTTTATTTATAAAAATATTTCAAGTATGACTGTGGAATGCAATAGCGGATCAAAATTGAAATGCCGTGATTGAAAAGTCATCATTCACCTATCGGTATTCCGTCCTCGGATTTATGAACGCCGTTCGTTTCTGCTTTTATTAAATATATTGAACGCGGAGTAATAAAAGTCGGTGTAGTGCTTTGTTAAACACCCTTTAGGGTGTTTCAGTAGATACGCGTGTGAAGAATGAGATTTTCGCAATTTTACACTGGCTCCGAATCAAATTAAATTTGTTAGACAATGCGGCGGTGGAGCGTGCGTGGTGTTTGGACAAGTACGTGAGGCTCGTGTTTGTTTAGCACATGCGAACGAGCCCCTTCCTCATTTCCCCCGGACCAATTCGTTTTCGGGATTAAACGGAATCTCTTTCAGACGCACCGGGTTTACGAGCCTCCTCGAGTCCGAACTTCTTTATTGAGCGGCGTCGCGGCGACGTAACACCGGGGCAAACGGATTAACCCTGCAAATATTTGAGTGGTTCGCTCCGGTTCGATATCGTTTAATCTCATGTTAACCTTTAACTGCAGCCGGGGACGGGAGCGTGACGAAAACCGCATACGTCGCCTCTCGGCGTGCAAAGGTTTCCATTTTCCAGGTTTATTGCAAACATCGTCTGCACATATTGTGTGACCCATTCTATTATTGTACACAAAAGGCGGTCGGGTGGAAGCAACTTGTATTGTACTTTCTGTTTGTATTCCACACTCTATATGGCGGGGTCGTTACTCTCGATTCCAATTTTTAATTTCACCTGATGTTTTATAGAACTGCGCGTTTTTTGGGGATAATTTACACGATTTGCTAATATTTAAGCCATTATTTGTTCAAAAATTTCGTTACGTGAGGAGGCATCGAGGGCATCAAGAACAAAAGTAATTGGCTGCGTGGTTCAGGCTCATGTTGATTAGCGAGCGCGATTAAAGGACGGTGTCCTTTCCATGGCCAGCCGACTAATGACGCACACCTTAGCGACAGAAACAGCCGACGGATTGTGGCATTACTAGCAACGAGTTTCCTCATACCACTATGGTTTGAAACCTAATTTAAGTGGTCAAGTTTTTAGAAATATTATTGAAACGGAAACTGCTATAGGAACGGAGAGCTGAGTCAGCCTAGCCAGGGATAATGACATCACTGCAGCATTGCCAGTGTATGTTTTTTCCCAAGCTCGCGCCCTGAAATACAGGGACAAAGGAAACACAAGATCTCACGGTGACCCGAGAGAAGGTCTCCTTTTTGCGACCGCATTCAAGGTTTGATCCAAAAATATGTGGAATTTTTGAATTTCGCAGAATTCTTCATTCAGTATGCTTACTTTATTGTGGACCGTCGATAAGGTTTCACGAGTTCTGTTGTTCTGTGTTTTTTTAAATATTACTTCTGAAAAAAAATGGTAAATATGGTAAAACATGTGCCCAAAACAACACTTGAGGTGATTAAGACGGAATCATCGAAGAAGCTAGACACTATACTGAAAATCACGCTCATGTCAACTCCGCATATTTTTTTTAATCAAACCCTGTATATACATTTTTTTTATTAAGATGCTAATTTCTCTTGCTCACTGTTGACAAGGGATTTGTAGCCCTCTCCCCTATGCCCGGACGAATGGATAGGCGGTTTATTCCATGATATAGATTGATTAGGAATATGTGGTGGCAGGAATATATCGATTTCGATTGTTCAATTGTATTAACAATACAAGTATTACTAAATATTTATTAATACTTTAATACTTTTTAAATTGTAAACCTATTATGTATGCTAGTGGATTAATAAAAAATATGCAGATTTGGCGAAGAAAACATATTGTGAATAGTCGAGGGTCAATTAACCCTAATTTCAACCGCACTCTTTGACCTTGAAAAAGATTCAAGAATGAACTACATAGAACTTAATTAAGAATTACTGGAACTGGATCGCATTTAATTAAGTCGTCCTCTTTGTTACAAAGTGTTTCAAGAAGACCAATACGGTAATGTCAGTTCATTAAAAAAGAAATTATTCGATCAATGGGTTGAATTAAAGAAGTGACATTAGGTGGTAAAAATATATTTTAATTTGGATGAGATAAAGCATCTAATAATAGCACTGATTTCGGTGACAACTCTTGCTTTTCGAAACCATCTATTAATTGATTTGATTAAAATTTTTAAAGATCTTTTTATGTCACTTTATTGATCTTAATTGTGTGCAATTGCGGAAAAAAAACAACAACAATATTCGCTTCTGTTGCCACAGACACGATGTTATTTCTCGCTTGCATCCGGTACAAAGTGCTAAGCACGAGTAAAACGTACTAGTGACACGTGCCGCGAGAACTTTCAGTCGGCGGCGTGTGTTCAGTTTGCGTCCTGATATCGCCGAGTGCACATGTCATTTACGCGGCTTATTGTTTAGTTAAAAAATCCAAAATATCGACCGAATTCATCAATATCTTGACTTGAAATGCTTGGGGTCTCTAATATACCCCTTTCGGGCGACTTGGATTGTTTTCGAGCTGCTGTGATGAATCGGTTAAATGATCTTTTAGCTTTTCCAATCACCAAAAGTTTAATTTTGTTAGTTCCAGTTAGTTCTTGGTACCAATTCTATATTCGTCGTAGAGGTTTGATGTAGATTCCCCCTTTTTTTTTGAATATATGAATTGAATATTTGCACGGATAATCAATAGTTTGTTCGGATTATTTTTTGTTATTATACGCGGCCATTACTGTAACCAATCTACCGCATAAATAAAGGTTTGCTTAGTAAACTGTATTTTGCAAATTCGGGGATATCGATTTAATTTCACGTTACGTTTTCAATAATTTGTTTTAGTAATATGTATTCGGAAGAGTGTGTTTGGTTATAGAATAGGGTGCGATACGCCCTATGTTTTTCATTTCATCGTTATTTAATTAAATATTAAATTAAGTCTTCAGGAATTAGTAAGCAGTCGTGGGTGGCAGGTAGCTTGAATTGAGTGGTGTTGGGAGTGGCAGTGGTTCAGTGGTCGTCGTGAAGCAACATCGTGGCAAACGAGCTGGAAAATGTCCAAATGTGGCACCCTTAAACAAAGGGAAACATGGCTTGGTACGTCGCGCAAACCCAGACATATAATTACGAATGAATTGCCGTTAGGGGAATACGCGTAGTGGAAATGTGAAAGTACGACATGTTTCCATTGATCGAACTGTTGAACCGATGAATGGTGGCCGTATAAAAATATCACAATGGAGCGCGCTGTCGTTGGCTTTATTTTACATTCCAATAAATGTTACATCGCTTCGGATCACACGTATCTATTGTCCATTATGTATATCGCGACATGAGATCTTTAATTTAATAAAAAAAATATGCAGTATTTTTTCCGACTCGATAAATCTTTGCGTATTCCAACATATAATTTAACGTCTCTTATATCTTGTTTGAGTTGTATACGTAAACTTTAACTAATTAGTTGAATGTATCAATAAACAGACCCACAACTTTGATCTTCTACTTCCCGATTTCTCGCAAGAACTTTACTTTATACAAGCTAGTTCAAATGAAATCTGTCGATATATTTTACATACATACGTATTACAAAATTGTAATGTATTAAATATATTATGACGTTATTTCATAATGTTTTCTATTATCACTTGTAAGCTGCATGTTTAACACATTCCCCGCTGTCATACCTTGCGTAATCCGTTTTCATTAAGATTTCAGCAGCAGACATGCGACGTTTTCCGCGTCTGGATTTTGCATGTGACTTTGCCAACATTTCAGTATAAATCCTGGCTTATCGAGGAAGCCGTATGGGTGTGACTTGTTGGCTTACCGATTTTAATAGCGAAACTACCCCGTCTCGTATGACTTTGGTATGAACCGTATTTGTATACGTGGATTCCCAGATTTGCCCCAGATTTTGTGCCGATCCTTGAGCTTTCTTATTATTTGGCGCTGTGAATCTTACCGATCCGGTTGCGAAGCGCAATTCATTCCCCATTAATATGTCAAATAGACAGTTCGACATGGTAAGCTCGCCGTTGGCTAAATTGAATTTAATTAAAGCCGATGCGCTTATCTTGTCCATTGAGTGGCACATATCATAATTCAATCAGGTCGTAATCAAGTACTTTGTATATCCGGTATTCCTCGAGCTTCAAGTAGTCCTTAATATTAATTAATCCTTGCTATATAATCAATCTGCAATTATAATTACCATTCATTCATTACCATAATGTATTTATGTACATGTTCTCTACGCTGTTGAGTAGCACGGTCTAGTCTCTTTTTATGCGGTATATACGTTATTATACATTTTATTACATAATCAAAGACGTGTTCAGTAAAATATTACCGGATTTTTATGAATTATTAATTTAATATTTACGAAAATGCTTCATAATCAGATTAGTTAATTTTTTTTGTGCGGCACATACGATCCGTTCCGTACAAAACTATTTTAAAAATAGCGTAAAAATCGACTTAGATTTAAAAAAAAACTAAAATCACTCTCATCACTAGAATAGATTATTTTTTTCGTAAAAAAATAATATCGCATTTAAAAAGCGTGCATTTTTTCATCAAATATAATATAATATGTATGTACATTCAACTCTTTTTTACACGGTTCACTAAAAGGAACCATTGCTATATTTTTACACGAATTATTTGTTTTGGAACGATTCACACGGAACAAAATATTTATTTATGTATTTTCAATATCCGCAATGTTGTGCCCCGGTGTGCTCATTGGCGCTGAAGGACATAATTTTATGCCTCAATCGCCAAAGACCAATGTGTATAAAGCAAAACAAATAGTGAAATTAATCAACTAACAGCTGTTTTAATTCACAAAGTCTTGCAATTTGCAAAGTGTATTAAATAGTATTTATTTTACTTATGATGCCAACCTGAACGAGCTTTAAAATTTCTACGGGACCTGCAAATGTGTATAGCTGGATATCAATAAATGTATAAACAACTTGTCGGAAAAAAAACAGAAGTGAATAACAGATTTCTTAATAATTTTATTTTATTTATTGGGTTTTCATTATTATCTTTTTAGACCATTTTCTATATCACAATTTAGTACTTTTTTAAATAACATCTTCAATAAAGATTTTCTCACAATTTTAACATGGTTTTTGGTGAAACGTATCGTGTAAAAAAGAGTTCAATGTATTAACTCCTTTAGAATGAGGTTCATTAACAAGAAAATAATTTTCTAATGAGTTAAAAAGGCTTTCCTAATATGGACGCTGGAAAACAATCCTGCTGTATCTTGAAGAATGTGACTTTAAAGGGGAATCAAAAATCATTTAAAACGGTAATAATTCTTAATCTAATAGTAGTAGAATCGTTATTTAAATCTTTTTACAACATTTACCGAAGATACAATGGAAAAAAATACTAGTAATATAAACATGTTATCCTAATTACCGTATCGTACATTTTCGAAATACAGATAAAGTTTTTTTTTTATAAAAAGCAACTGAAAATCAATTAATTCACTATCAGGCCTCATAATGGGAAAATTATAGATTTATTGCACTGAATGAGTTGAAGAGGAATAAAGTTATTTTACTTAGGAGAGTCTTGTGGAATTGGAACATTACATTGATTAACCTAGCCGTGCCAATTGGGGATCCCAAGTTTTTTTTATTTGTCTAAAACGACTATAGAATAAATATTATAAATAATCATTGTCCTTTATTGTCTGCTCGCATCCGGTACGATATGCATATTGCGAGTGAAATGTGCGATTGACACGTGTGACGATAGCTTAGTCTGCGGCGGGACATCGCCGAGTGCGCGAGTCATTTACGCGTCATATTGATTTGTTAAAAAAAACAAAATATCGACCTAATTATGAAGCATATCATGAATAACTATTTTTATACTGATCTGTTGATCTGAGATACCCCCATCGGACGCGGTTGTTTTCTATGGTTAACAAAGGAAGCATTTGGTTAATGCATTTTGGCTTAATTTAACCGAGTTTCCTTAATCAGCAGAAGGTATGGATCCTTTATTTGAGCCTTTCTCAATAAATGAAATTTACCTTAATTATTTATCAGCTTCTTCTTCTTTATGAAGCTCCTACGTATATAAACTCTAAACACATGGATCTATCCAGAGACAATTTCATCTTTTACATAATGGAGGATATCTTAAAGATTTTTCCAAATTATTTCAGTGTAAATTATTTCTTAGATGTCATCTCAAAACATATTTAATACGTAGCTTTTCTTAAAGTAGACAGTGTGGAATACTAAGTAATATGAAAACATTTTTTTGTCATTTTGACAAATTTCGAACGTGAACTATGGTATTAAATTTTCATGAAATATGCATAGCATAACTTTAAAACTCGATTTAGAATGAGACCCGACTGTTTAAAAATAGTGGTATATATTTTTAAATTAAATTAATTTTCTTTGAGTGTTATATTATGTTTTAGTCATTACTGCACGGAGTTGATTTAATCTAAATATGGAACAGTGTTGCACGAAATGCATTACGAATGCACTCCGGAACAATTTCACAGTATGCATTTGCAACATATTAATCATACTGTGTTCCATAATGTACGATTGTCGATGATGCGTGGCATGTAATTGGATAGAACAAGAGCGTAGGAGCAGGTAGCATCCTCTTGATTAATGCATCTCTTACCTGTGCACCACTACGGGCCCTCGGGCTTCCAGACTATTATGTCAGCGCACGCTTCAGCTTAGACGTTCCGTTGCCGGCGTCTTCTGCATGCAGCCGTATTTGCATATTGCAATTCACTGAATTCACCACGGTCTCTCGGGGGATTTTGTTTTGTGGCGGCGGATCTAGGTTAATTCGTCATGTGGTGGCTGTTAACATGCTTCTATTTGCGCATTGTGCATTCATCCGAATCATGGCACTTACAAATCACCTCAGACTCGGCAGCATTGTGTCTGAATACCTAATTTTATATAGAACGACCGTGAATGACCCTAGGGTTATCTAATAACTCATTCGTGTTTTCCGAAAACAACTTCCGAGTTAATTAATCAAGCAAATTGCACAATTTCTCAGATTTATTATCGTCCAATTTATATTAGCGCGTTCCAACAATTGGTTCGGGATTGACCCATTCCAAAGTCGGAGGGATTCGACCTTAAATTTAATAATAATCAATTAACCGGCAGCGTTGATAACCCCTGCCCGCGTGGTGATATTTATATTCTTACCTTTTCAGTGTGAGCACAGTCTAAATATACGATTTATACAGTCGATAAACAAATCCCCTATAAAGTGAAGTTTATATTTATAGAGACCCGCTCCTTCTCAGTCTTTCAAGTTCTTTACGCTGTGTACTCACGAAGCAGGAGTAATATTTTTACATAAAATTCATCCATCATCCTGTAAGCTTATAATATTGTTTATGATTCCTAACACTAAAACTATTCATATTTTAGTGATCCAATATATTGAGTCATATTTATTTCCATAATCAAGACGTTATCTAAGCAAATTTGCATTATTTTTGAATATGGGATTAAAAAATATGTACTATACGCTGAGATAAGTGTAATCGTGACATAATGATCCCTTTATTTTTAATATATGTAATTTTATAACCGTGTATAATTTTTTTGGACGTGGTTCGGCCTCCTTGAATTTTTATATGCGATTGATTCGATTGATAAAAGCCTGAATTTTGCAATGCATATTAATTCGAGTTATCTCTCCAATGCATTGCTTATTATCTGAATTCTGGTTTGTAATCCAGTTTCTATTATATCGTGTTCGCGCCGATATTACAATCCATGTTAAATCAATCTATACAATGTGTTTCGATATTCATTTAGATTTATTTGAAATGCAACAACAGTTGGAGAGACAAAATCTGTACGCGCTTGAAATATTAAATTCTTTCAATGTTTTCACTAGCACTGTGTGTATATATTGGGAATGAAATTGCATTTCCTCTTGTGTACACGAAGTTAAAATTTTATAACTTTGTGCAAACATTGTATTTTGTTGGACCGCACCCAAAGGATTGCAGCTGCGGAGCAGATGGTTTCGTGAATTGTGAACCATCGACATTTTCCCCGCGATGCCTGCCCTTTTGCATGCATGCAGCTTTACTTTGTTCTTCGCTGTTGCAATCGAGCCGCGGCCCTTGAGTATTCTAATCGACCGTGAACCGTGATAATGGCATAACACTCGGCGGTATCGCCGATGATGAGTTTCGGAGGCGGTGGTCCTCCACAGCCTCCAGCCCAACAGAGCCGGCTCGTCTATGAACTTTGTGAATAACCCATTCACGTGGGTCGGCTGCGGATGGGTTTATTGAACCAGAAGCTGCGCAAACGCGAGCACACCTCGGCAGAAGAACTTTGTTTCGACTGTATTGTTTTTAAACTTGCGGAACGATCGTGTCTGCATACGTTTCAACTTGTTTGTTACGAGTTACAAGTGTATTTATTTTAGCTGGATGCAATTCGATTTCGAGTGCATCGCATTCGCAACGGACAAAGGATATAATCGCATTGCACGTGTTAAATCTTACGTACTATTCAATTAATCAGTCTGAATGCTTAGTTGATACACACTTTTTACAATAAATGTTTAATTGTCAATCATATCGACGCATTCCTCCGGCCCCTATCACCACACCACATTCGACACTTTCGTTTAATCACACGCATTTCCAAATGCTCTCTGTGACATTAATCACTACCGAGTGTTGGGCGGAGGCTGCGTAGGAGGACGTCATCGTGCTGATGGACCGTTATTCCTCTAGCCCGCAAACTTGTCGACCCGGAGACGCTTTGTCAACAACAGCTGTGATTCATTGTTCATCTAATCGCCCGGTGCACCACCTATTGAACTATATAGCGGTTTACTTCGATGTATATATATATATATATATATATATCCACGGTTCAAGACTGAGGAATTTCAGTTCGGCATCCGGTATGCGTATGATTGATGTGATATAGAAAATCACAAACGAAGACGGCGAATTTCGCAATGCTCGTCTACAACAATGGAGCCGATATTTGCTAGAATGTTCAAATATAGAGATCTCGTGTAAAGAATACTAAATAAATTTACACTTGAAGTATATTCTAACAAACTATAATTCAGTTATATGGGTATTATAATATACACCTCTTCAATATAATCCGATTAAAGTAGAAATACGTATTTAAATAAATAAAATGTATGAATATTTTATATAATGGATATATTATGCGAACGAGAAAAAAGTCGCGCATTTTTTATAAATTAAAAATTTATGTTACTATATATTTTTTTCACATATAAAAAAAATTTCCAACATTATTCGAAACTGTTTCCCATCTTTCTTTTTTTCTGGAAAAAACTTTCTAGTTTTAAATTAAAATACTCGTTCAAGTGGTTTTCGACTTCAGTTATATTTTGAAAACGTTTTTCTCTTAAAGTGTGCTACACGAACCTGAAGAGAAAGTAGTCGGAAGTAGCAAGGTGAGGGAAATATGAAGGGTTTTTTTGTCATTCTTGCTTTAGGAGGGCGTCCATTACCGTGGTAAAGAATTATTCCCCTCCTATTGAACATAATTGGACGTTTGATTTTTATTTTCTCGTTTAATCATTTCAATTGTTGATATTAAACATTCGCAATAATTTTCTCACCTGGATTTCTCGATTCTTAGAAAACCATTGTCTTCTTACTTATGTTATCGTAAACTAGGGTTTTCTAAACTATATTTCGCGGAACACTAATGTTCCGCGAAAACCGAATAGGTGTTCCGCGAAAATACGCTGCTACACATTTAAACATCTTCTACTTCTTTACTTCATATTGATAGGCGAGTAATGGTCAATCTCCACTGATTGAGAATACTAAAGTGAAATTATTATCCAGAGGAAAAATACTATCAAGACTGTATGAAATCATAGCGAATGGTCGGTCTTCTTGAAAAATAATCTAGGACAAAATTTTAATACAAGAGATTAAAGTGCATTTTTTAATTAAAAAATACAATTTTGGATTTCATCAGTTGAATCTAATATTTATTATGGCTTTCCTACCTTGGATTCAATTTTAAAGTCGCTAAAGAAGTTTTCAAAGTATTTTTAGAATAACTACATAACTTGACACAATTTTTTGCAATATTTTCCGACTAGCAAGATCGATTCCTGATTTTTTACTTCATTTTCTGTGATAACTAAACCAGTAGGATTAAGCGAAAGTAAAGTGAACATTTTATTGATTTAATTAGTGACTCAAAGATCTGCCAAAAGATGATTTCTGGGCTTGTTTGTTAGAAGCGTATTATTTAAGATATCAGGAAGATTTGCGAATCGTGATCTCAAAATCATCAAAGTCATTACGAGCTTAATTTACTCATATTTTTAGTTGGCACTTCATCATAAATTTATTTAATAGCTTTAGTAGTTTTGGTGGCATTCAAGCCCTGATCGAAAAAAGTAACATATGATGTCTTATATGTCCTCAGTCAATGTCTGGTTTTGACATTTTTCCCGTAACAATAATATTTATTTTATTACTTATAAATAATGCTAAATAATAGTTCTAAACTAAACTTACAGACATGCTTTCTTTTCCGTGTCTGGACACAAACTGAACTTGAACATTAGGCTATAAAATACGCAATTTCTTTCGGGTCCCCCCCTAATATGTGGAACATGTGGATGAATAAGTGCTTTGTTAGCGCTTATCCAAAAATACCTCTATAGTTTGCAGACGGCTTAGGTTCGTATTCCATATTAATTATTCCTGCATATTTGCCCGTAATTTAGATGTGCAAATCTATTGGATTTTTGCAATCGATCGAGTTTTTCTTCATATAAATTTTGATAATGTAGCATTCGCCATTATTCGGGCGATCAGGTACGATTTATTGCATTACTTATGTCGTTAATAACTGTAATTTACTTCCGGTAACTGGAATTCAGTCGCATTACGCGACAATCAATTTGCTAACATTTTAATTTATAACTGTGCGATATTCTGTATTATTTTTCGTGTAGGCCCAGAAATTTCATATCATATTTTATCGCGCGCCTACGTAGTGTAAATATTTTCGGATTATCTTTCACGTCGTATAAGTAAAAAAAATCTCGATCATTAAGTAGAATCACTGGCGATATTTTTGACGGTGACATGTATTTTTTTTATATTTTTTCATCGTGTAACATTTTGTGCATACACTGTAGCTTCTCCGCTTTTGATAACATTTTGCGGAAAACTTGAAAGTTGTTTGTTAGTTTGCGTTTGAGGGGGTATTCGTAAATTTTCCATGAAGTCTGCGTGTGCATATGTATGTGTATACGGGGTTCGTTTTATAGCGAAAGTTTAAAGCTGAGGATTACTCGGTGGTCAAACCGGGATCGGATGTATCTTGTATCGTTGTATTGGACTTAGGTTTCGTTAATGCTTTATATTATGTTACATGGGTATGATCAATCGCTAAGATATTCCAATACTGTCACTGTCTGTCATTATTATTGAGCGGGATCACACTGTCAGCTGTTACACAAGCCTCGCAAATCTCCCCCGGAAGCATTTTTATTTTAGGAGGCATCTCTTTTTCTGTTCCGCCGGAGCTGTCAAAGCCGGCGATATGTTTTTCACGGCAGATGTACATTTCGGTTCAGTGCTTGTGTAACTTTGCTCGGCGGTGAACACGTGCCCCACTTGCTTGCCGTCTGGCAGGTGTTAGGGGCACGTGGCCCCTCACCACCTCTCCCACACGGCCCTCCCCACACCAGGCACGTGTCTCGCCTCCGCCACGCCCGCGGTTCCTATTTTGGCGAACTGTTAATAATTCACTGTTCACCCCACGAGGATCCGCTACGCCCAAAAAGAAATTACAATCGCCCAGATAGCATCAGTCAGCTGGGCTGAAGATTTTTTTTATGTCTACGAACACGTATACAGATCAACAGGCGGACCCATGAATGAATTTATTATGGAAAAACTCAAAAAAATAAAGTACATAACTGAATTAACCCAGAAGTTATATAATATAGTCAGGCCTCGACAGAACGGAAAATCGTTAACCCAATTTTGGAAAGAGTTCAACATTTATAAAGTTGTTTAAAATATTGGTGATGCCTAGAGTGAAGTTGTAATATATACCATGAGTAATGTAGGGAATAAAGTCATTCCCCGATTGGTTAAATAGAGAAGTACACCAACTGAAGAAGTTAACGTAGTTATTCTAGATCTTGTTGAAATGCCCACACAACTAAATTCAAATCTATAGGAAGAGGATTTCGTTAGTTTGATTAACAGTCATTCAGCAGAAATGAGCAACGATATATTGATGGAATTTGAGGACGGGCGAAAAGTAGATTATTTTTCAGAAGAAGAGGAATTAATTGAACAACCCAAGCAATTTGAAACTGCGAAGATAGGAGTATTTTATAAATATGATCCAGGATGGATTATCTGGTCTCGAAGCTCAAGACCCTGATCCTGAACGATCTGCGTTACATAAGCAGTATATAATAATATTGCTTGCTACAATTAATGATGAAAAGAAAAAAGCTAAAAGGCAACTAAAACATATTTTTTGCCAAAAATGCTAAATTTTGTGTGTTTTCCTCGACTTACGCAGAAACCTTCAGAACCAATTAATTGCGTAATTCGAATACCTACTTTGCATATGTTTTATTAATATATTTTTATTTTTTCAGAGATGTTCAACTTATTCCACTAACGATCGAGATGGAAAGCAGAATTCGACATCAAAAAATCAAATTTTCCTAAAAACAATCTTACGGTTAGTAAAAAAATGCTTTTTTTTGCACCCGTGATTAATAGTTTTTACAATATGGTGGAAAATTCCTCAGTGGAAACTCTCTTAAATTAAACGAAAGATAAATCAAACGCTGTGCCCAGAGACCTCTTTCGATTTATATTCAGCCCTCTGAATCAATATTGTTAATAACCAAGAGCTGCCTTTAGAACGATTGATGATAGGCCGGCTTTTTCCATATTATTACCGCATCGGCGTCTTTACATGTCTGAAACCATTCTATCAAACATATATCTGTATCTTTATATAATAATATATTTTCTCATATATATACGCATATGTTAAAGTTCATTCCCATTTTATCAGTGTCTATTGTGTTCTGGAATATAATCGGGACATCCATTTCCAAGAAGAATCCATACAGACGACGTTGCATAACAAAATCAGGTATTCAGATCGAGTAATCTATGGCTTCCAAATCCCGTCGACTCTCTCCTAATGAACGTGCCCGACAATAATCTGATCAATATGCGATTCGCGTGCATTTCCATTCACATGCACTGTGCCAGTGCTGCTGAAGTATTCATCGGTCGTTAAATGGCTGTATGTAGGATTATGTTAAGGGCGGTCTATGATTTCATCGCCGGTGGGAACTATACAAGTAGATTAGAAAATCTACATGTATTTAATTAAATATATACAGATGCTAAAAATAATTTTTTGCTGATAAACCGCGATGCTTATAGTTTTTATGATATAGTGATAATTTATTATATAGTTCAACTCCATACTATCCAGCATTAAATTGCAAATAAGTGTTTGATCGTGGCTTAAATTTATCCTCAAAATGCAAAACGGCAATTTGCAAACCGCGAGAGCCATCAATCGTGTGTCGTAACCTTCAACATCAACAGCCGCCGAAGAAACGTGTTGTTCGTGTTGCTCTTATCGCATACGATAAATCAACCTTTGTTGTTTCGGTAATCTGCTGGTGCTCGACAAAACGCCCAAACTGAATCATAAACGCAACGGAGCCCCGTATTGTTCGTTCAGCGATCTGTGATTAAATTATTTTAATACCCATCGATGCTTGACCAGGAATTAATGATGCATAATAAATCTCACAATGTCCGCGATTAACCGCACATGCATAATTTGTTTATCGAATCAAAATGATACGTTCTAATTTGCATCAGTGGCCGGTGTCGGTCGCAATTAGCCGATCGATTGATTACTATTTCATTTGTTAAATCGTGGACAGGTGTGACAGAAATTGATAGCCGCTCGTGTTGTCGGCGTTTTGTATTCCGTCCAGATTGACCGATTATCGTTTGGTACAAGTTTTCGCGGCGTGGCCAATATGGAAAATTAAATTTTTCTTTTAAATCGCTAGAGGTTGCAACTTTTCACGGTTTAGAAGTTATCGTCCGCCCCCGCGAGATGCCGACTCGTCCCAAGCACGTCATTATTTATTAAGATAACTTCGAATATCTGAAACTTGACCAAGAAATGAGGTTTGGGGATTCTCGGGATCTGCGGTGTCGTCGACATGATGCGAAGAATTTTTCCTTTACATTTTTTGGATGGAAAAGTTTCATTTCGCCGTAATAATAGCGAGAAATATGATCAAATATCGTTAAATCGTCTATAATATTAGATGCTATATAATTAATAGTCGGAACGTGTGACGTAATTACTGCATTTAATTCCCGAAATTACGCACAGCATTAAATTTAAGCCTTTGCTCCGATAACTGCCTGTCGTACAAACTATAGTAATAACCGCGAACCTTCTCCGATCCCAAATAACTTCTATCGCAAATTCCTCCGGTTACGATAAGGGTCGACGCTGAAATCAGGAAACTGTCTCGCGTCGGGCGCCCTCGCCCTATCTTGCTATTATTATTTTTTCATGTACGAATGTTATTCGCCGGAGTCTGATAAACTAATCTGACAAACGTGTATGACACGAAATGTTTATGTGCGGACGCTTTAGCTTCCCTCGCGGAAAAGCGCCGGGGAAAAGTTGAACGTCATTCGCCGAACGAAACCTTTTCGCATAAAAGTGTCCTCGGCATCGCGATAAGATTTATTTATTTCTGCGAATAGACGTCGTTGCCGTTTCGCAACACTTGGGGTCGCTTTGCACAACAACAAAAAATCGAATCGCGTCGCGGTCCCTCGGTCCGGAAAATGATTTTCGGTTCGAATTTTACAAGCCGGCCGACACGTGTTATGTTCATCAAACTCTACCTCCGTAAATTGTAATTTTAATGTCGGCCAAATCTGCGAATTTGCGCTTTCGACCCTAAAGTTGACTTTGATCACGTGCACGGCATTTATAAAACGAGAGTAATAATTTGATTAATTCCGTATATATTTTTTATTAAAAAAAAATGTACTGTAATATATTTTTATTATAAAAATAACGCCTATGTTGACACGGCCAATGAAAAATCCGAATTGGTTTACATCAATACCCTTTTCTCGGTCGCTGTAACCATTCTAATCCAATTTCGGCGGAAAATGAATTATGTTCATCGTTTATGGTTGTATGTGGATGCTCGTCACCAGCGGGGAAGAGGCGATAAAATATGTTTTCCTCATATTATTTCCTTTCCTGTCAGAGTAATGCTCCGTATTGATTTTTTCCATGTTGACATACACCATTTTTATATTACATCCAAAGTGATAATTGGAAACACGGGTTTCGTAAGTTATACCAGCCACGACAAACCTTTCCCTCGGTTTATTAAAAAAATATGTTTTTTTTTACATAATAGATCGTATTTTAAATTGGAAATCTGATATATTATCCACCATAACATCTTATCTATTAATCATAATTTCTTTGAAGAATTTATCATGCTTATCTAATCTTAAATTATCAGTTAATAATTTATGTCGTCAATAAATTAGATAAATAAACACTTAATCATTTATATAAATTAAAATTTATTTGTTTATGATGAATACTTGTATTACGATTTGCACTCTCTGTT
The DNA here is from genome assembly GCA_022495035.1 of Philopotamus ludificatus. Lineage (NCBI taxonomy): Eukaryota > Metazoa > Arthropoda > Insecta > Trichoptera > Philopotamidae > Philopotamus > Philopotamus ludificatus. The sequence continues at coordinate 57,718 of JAGXCT010037160.1, read as the reverse complement.
ATTACATGAATTCAACATTGCTTTTTTATTACTACAAGCCAGTGATTCATTCTTTCTTTTATAGCCGCCGAGTTATATGCGTTTCGTATTTTAACCTACAGAACGTTGTTTAATCTTTTATAACTCGGCTCATAAAAACGCAGCATCACAAATGCATTTTAATGCATCATATTTCTTCTTTTATACTCCGCTAATTCAATTTTATTTATAAAAAAACGTTGGTGTTTAGATATAAATTTCCATTGTGCTGTTTCACGCTTCATATCAATATTTCATTTCTTGGACTTGTAATAGATGAGGGTCCCCGAGCTGGAATCCGCATCCGGCAAAATAAATCTCCAGGGCAGTTGCACGTGTGTGTGGAAATGAAGGAAATTGCTGTTTCAGCAAAACTCGTTTTATTTTCATTGAAAGAAAGAAGCAATACAATTATGTGAACTGATACGGACTATGTATCAAGAGTAGAATTCACACTCGAAAGGTTTCCCAGCGTTTTCTTTGTTTTCGCTACCTTTGTGCTTTTCTCTGAGTCATTGTGAATTGTGATATTTATTTCATTTACTGGAAGCCTATGCTTTCAAGTAAACTATCGGATAATACTTAAAGAAGACTAGAAATATCTCATAACTTTCGTATATCTTATTAAATTTATTAAATTATCAATTCTCATCTACATATTTTAGAAAATATTATTATTTAAATATGTAGAGAACATATTTAAATAATCACGATACGAAATCTGCATACATACATCTGATGCCCTATTCTTTATATTTATCCTCGTCTTATTTAGAGCGAGAAATAGTCTTTACATCCTCGTTTTTTCTTTATTTTTCTAGAGAGCTTTCCTTTTCACCTGAAAGGTCAGCCCGTCAACAGATACAAACGGACTTTTCCACTTTTGGTTCTCGATTCAATGATCAAACTTTCCGATACGCATTAATATTTAACGGGCAAATATTTTTTTCACAGTATACAAACAATTATTGTTTTCATTTTATGCGAAAAATACGATGAATATTGTTATTTTGGCATGTCGAACTTTGAAAACACGCCGTTTGTTCCCTCCGGTTTCTACTTGAACATGCTCGACTCTGCGTTGTGCACGTTGTCGAACATTGTGAATGGAATTTAATTATCGCCCGAAGGATTTTTCCGACAACCCTTTTCGCGTTACTCTTTCGAAATCTACTCGGGACGTGTGCTTTCGCATGCCTCCGGAGATAATATGCGGAAAGTGACTTCTTGGATTCGAAGGTCAAACCTAACCTCGACGCATTACGTAATGCCCGGCGAATATCTTATATTAAATCAATATTTGACGAATGAACGCCCGAGTTTTATTCTGATTGTTATTGATTTTCGGAATTTAATCAGGAATCGGATTCGTTCGAACGTGGTCCATTTTATTGCTGCCTACACTTTCCCGCTACAGCACTTTTATCCGAATATTTCGTGCTTCGAAAACTAGCTATATTTTCGCACACTTCGCCGAATATTTTAATAACTATTTTATATGTTTATTGAATGAAATAAATTTTTGCTTATGTTGCTATAAAGCCAAATATTTTGTGTATCATAAAGTTGTATAAACTTATAAGCTAAATATTATTACTATGTACAAAACAAACAATCTCCTTTATGTATCGATGCGAACAAGTTGAGATGTTCGTCCGAGAGATTGAGGAGTTTGAACTTGATAATTGCGTAGTAACAGATCAAATTTCATAATGTAAATAATTTTCACTTTAGATTTCCATTACAATCGTTGAATAAATTTCCATCGCCTTTAATATTGTAGTCGTAGATCATATTACACGCGTACCTTGTAATAATTTCATTTACCTGCTTCCAATGGTACATCCAGCTCATATTTTATGATTTATAGAAATTATTGTTATAATGAATTTTTTTTTGGGTGTATTCTTTCGAGCGGTCCTATCTTCATACTCGCTCTCGAATGATGGAAAGTGTCATTTATTTCCTTTTATGGAAGTTCTTGTAGCCATTAACACCAGTATTTTTTTTATCATTCTACAAATTTGATGTATACGTGCGCGCAAATGGAAAATTTTCGAGTTTAAAAATGTTCACAGTTTTCTTTTGCATTTCCACGTTATAATACGCAATCGTAAAATACCTCGCTCTCTTAGTAATATATTACGAAAAACGCGAAACGCTTCTACCGCATTTCACCCGACGTAATCCAATGCAAAATGTCACACGCTTATTTTTGTTTACTCTTTCATTTTCCGGTTCTGCCCGGAAAAAAAAACGAGAAAAACCGCGGCGACGGTCTACGCACTGGACATGTTTTGCGTTTGTGTCATCGTCACAATATTTATGTTTGTGTGAAAAAATAATGGCCGGTGTACAAAAGCGGTCCATTCACGCCTGATAAATTTCGTTCGCGTCTTGCGAATGGGAGACCATCGTCCATCCGTTGTCTTTTGTAATCCGACCCTCAAAATTATTGCCTACGCATTGATCCTAACCAAGCTCTATAAGAAATATATAAATTGCTCACGTTCGTATAACAGGAGCTATATTATTATCCGATTATATTTGGAATAATCAAGACACGCGCTAATATGTACAAGGGCTGAAAATAAATCCCATTCCCAAGAAACGTATGCGATTATTTCTTTCAAATTTCTATTTATGAAGAGAAAATGACGACGAATTTCAGTCATACTCAAAACCCAACAGCAGCTCAAGGCCAAATAAACAAGCAGTTTATGTGGGCCGCAAAAAGAAAAATTCACAAAAATAGTTTTTATTGAAACGTAGGTTTATTTCGAAAAGTATTAATAAAAACAAAAACAACAGCAATAATATTGTTTTCTTCCTGACATCTCGCCATTGCTTATTACGTCAGTGATTATTTTCAAAACTAACCCAAGGTGACTGACTGTCGGTAATTCTGGATCTCGTATGAGACTAATTTTCTTTCATAATTTAAAATAACTGCTCACATCTATAAGTACTTCCAAACATGGAGATAATTACAAATGATGAATTCTTCATAAGTATCTTGACTTTTTTTTAAAAAAAAAAATGGCTTACTTTAAGAAATAGTTTTTCATGATATATATTGGTAGAAAAATCCAAATTTTGAGTTTATTTATTAATAAATTTGACGCGTAAAACCCACGCACATTCGGCGATGTCCCGCCGCAGACTGAGGACGCCCCGCCATTGGCCGACCGCCAAATTCTCGCGGCACGTGTCACTAGTATACGTTACACTCGCGCTTGGCACATCGTACCGGATGCGAGCGAGAAAAAACATCGCAAAAAAAATAATTACAGCATTTTATCAAACAAGCGTTGAATTTAATTTCCATAGATATTTCCAGTATCATTAGCTCATTAAAGATTTGGAAAAGCGAAGAATTACGTGAAAATAAATTTTAGCTGTGTTTTATTACTCGAGTGTTGTCGCGTGTCGGTATTGGACATGCCGACGATGGCGGTTGGCCACAATCAGGCCGCTATCCAGGCCAATTCGGTGACGTGTGCTACAGGAGGTGCTCGTAGCACTTAATTATGAATTGGCCTTAGCCTCGGCTGATTATTAATGTTACAATTCGCGCATTGACAGCTCGGCTCCCGGACTTATGGCTGGCGACCTGACCAGTATTCGAAGAGCCAAGATAACCTGGAGGACGACCGTCACAGTCTTGACATCGGAGTTGAGACGGACGTGTCTCTGCTCTAAATCGCGTAGTGTCTCTTCCAGGTGGCAAAGTCCCGCCTCAGGGTTAGAAGACCACTTAAATAAATAAATAATAAAAAATGCTTATAGTGTATTTGTATTATTTAATATTTTTATATGAAAAAAAAATATTTAAATTAAAATGAGATTAATTTGTATTTTTATGCGTATATTATTGAAAAGAATTTACCATGTAAAAAAGTATAAGCTTACAAATTTTAATTTAAATATTATATTTCGTCCGGTATGACAATTTTAATATTCTATGAATGTTAAATCAAAGCAATTAAAATCCTGACAGTTGTGATAAATTGGACAGTGGACGATCCAAAGAGTATTATTGTGTTATTTTTAGGGGAAGGAAGATAAATTAATATATGCTGAATATAAAATGAAAGCTCTTCGTCTAGATAACAATGGCCTAATTTTTTACATTATAATCTAAAGAGCAAACGAAAATATCTCAATTTTTCGGTCTTCTCTCTCTATGCTGCAATTCATAATTACGCTTTGAAATATGTATGTATCATGGATTTATTATATTTTGCAACACTATATTTTTTATATGCCTTTCCGCAATTATTTCTATAAATATTTACCATAGAAGAACATTTTTCCGGGTCAACAAAGTGTTCGCTTCGCAATCTAGATTAGCACGCGATATTTATTTTTAGAATAATTTCATATATTGAATTTAGTCACCGGGCACACATGAACACAGTTAATTAGGGATATTCCCTCATCGAAGGAAAATTGTTAAATAAATTTGGGCGGAACGTCGACTGCTCGGATGGCTTGAACGTCAATGGCGTGACTTGCGGCAATGTATTAGGCTCGTTCGGCGAATCCAGCGTTTGTGTTTGATTTTCGAAGGCGATTTTACTTAATTTGATCGATCCTGGGCAAATCTAGTCGTTGGGTAATAGATTAAAGTATTCGGCGATCCGGAAAATCTGCGTTAGATTCGCCGCGACGATTTCGCCCAATCTCAAGAAACGGTTCCATCGAAACGTATCAAATCGGGGGATGATTATATAGTTATAAATGTTGCTTCGTTCATTATCTATTTGCGTAACGATAACGTAGTCTTGCACTCGTCGATTAGGCGAATCGGCCTAGTAATGTAACCGTTAATTACTTATGCGTACATAATTATTTTTTAATATATAATATATTTGAAATTTTCTAATTTCTATTGCGACCCGGGCGCGAGCGTTTCGTGTCGCAAAATTATTTTTCCACTTAATCGATTTTCGCGTTTAAAACCCCGAAGTTATGCAGGTCGCGGCTTTGCCGGATTATCTCGCGTATAAAGTTTGGAGCGAATTTACCCCCTTCCCGTAATCGTTCGTAGTTCGAGGTACCGACAGAAATTAATTTTTAATTCTATACGAATATCGTGGAGATGTAAGTGGCCGTCGATCGTTCAGTAAATTGGCATAGTTCGTTAGTTGCTTGGATCGGAAAGCATTTTTATCGACTGTATTAGTCCTTCACTTTTATTAATTAAAACCTAGTCGATTTTGGAATCGTAGACGATTCGCGCGTTTGCAGAATGCAAACGGAGCCAATCGAGTTTTTATCGACGTTCGGGGGATCGTTCGGTTGGTCGCGACATCCGGCAGACTTTGCTCTCTGCCCAGTGATGTTTATGGTTCCTATCAAATTTTTAAAAAGGACGAGGACGATTTTCACTATTTTTCTTAAGATACTTTTTATTCAGGTTTTTCTGTTCATAAGGTTTGGTAACAAAAAGTATGCAGAATATTAATTATGTTCGCTGTATGCACAGAGTCGTTCAATTCAATAGGAACAGGATTTTTTTATTCGATATTAAAATAAATTGGATAACAACTAAAATATATTTATTGCCATTGCGGATTTTAAAGGGCGTCGCCAAAAAAATATTTGGGGTCTTCCGAATCGCGATCTTCCGATTTTTAAAGATATGTTTTTTTTCTTCCAGAATTATATGTTATACTCCCGTTAGAGAGACTAATACTTTATTTTTAATATCATTAAGTTATATATAAGGCGGGGGGGGGGGACTCGATGATTTATGAATTAATAAAAATACGAATTTAAACACGGCAATTGCGTTTTGGTCGAACGGGGATTGCGAGCGGTCCGGGTCGATTCGGGGGTTGCGGGCGTTTCCTGCGGCGCTCAGAGCGTCGGGTCTACGCGACGATGACGATTTCGTATGGTATTTCGTGTTCGTCGTCGTTGGAGTTGCCTTCGTCCTTTCGGAACGATTCGAGAACAGTTTTAGTCGGCTTCGTAATTTTGGAAGAAAGAGACCTTTGGGAGACCAGGTTGAAGGAAGGGGGAATGTGGAAGGTAACGGCTAAAGGTCCTATCCCGGGATCTGCCTTTGGATGGCAAGGGAACTAGATCAATTTAGAACAGGAGTCGCATCTCTACATCTAAGACTCTGAGAAGGGTCTTTCCTAGGTTCGCGTCCAGAATGGATTTAGCTTTTGTGGCTTTCCCGCGGCTTCCCTCTTCGTTTGTATGCTTTTTTATACAGAGTTTTCATTTTTCTGAACGTTCTCGATGACGAATTTAGCCAAGGCCAGGAGAGCGTTTCTCGCGAACCAACTTCAAAGGATTATCGATTTCCCGGTAAAATATGGACGTCGAGTTTCTCTAGCCGCGTGGTTGCCCGTTCGTCGGCTTTATTTAAACCTTCTCTGCGGGCATTTATTCACTATATTGAGGACGGTCCGTTTCGGGGCTCCGCAATCGCATTTCTGTTCGGTTGCCGGACCCCAGGGAGCGGCAGGTCGGCGCATGTCGCGATTGAGAACCGGCTATCCGGGCGTCGTCTTGGGTTTTCGTTTATTATATTTTTCTTCTCGTGGCTACCTCGCGATCTCGATCATAGTTTTTCGAGGTGGCTTTCCGCCCCGGGTCCGCCGGCGAGACGTCGCAAAAAGGAAGGAGCCGAGCGAGAGGGGTCGATCTTCTACAATTCGAGACAATCCTCGTCGTCTCGCATAACTCTGCGGCTATTCTTGGCGGGCGGGGGTCGTTTTGCCATACCCGAGCGCAGTATTCTGTCATAGAGTAAATTAGCCCCGTCGTCGCGATTCTTAGCGTCGGGCAATAGTCGGTCAGTTTCTATACGTGGTTAACCCCAGATCGTCGTTGCGGTTACGTTAAAAAATGGATAATCGGTTCTTTCCGCGGTCGAGCGTCGTCACGATTGGCGGGACAATTCAACTTCGGACCCTCGCGGTCTCTTTACAAGAGGCTACGAAATCTGGCGGGCGATCGTCGAAGCTCGATAACTTCGCCGTCCTTTATGGAAACCGCGGAGCTCCTTCTGCGCGGACGCGGAGAAGGGGGTCCGGGTGCGCGTATTCACCTCGATTTTTGTTCGTTTCAGGATGCTAGAGCGGAGGGACTCGGAGCCGTGACGGCATGGACCACGCCGTTAAGGTGACGGGGTCGCGGTCGTTCGCGCGCCTCGTGGACCGGCAGCGGTTCGAGAACGACGAGCTCGAGGCGCTGTACCGCCGCTATGCGCTCAAGCTGCAGCGCTCGTCCGTGTGCACGGCGCTGGCGCTCGTGGCCGTGCTGGCGGCGGCGCTGGGCGCTGGGGAGCCGCATACGCCGGCGCCAGCGCGCAGACCTCGGCTGGGGCCGGCGCCCTGCTCGCCCTCGCGCTGCTGGCCGCGCTGCGGAGCCGCCGGGGCGCGCAGGACCGCCGCCTGGCCTGGAGCCGCCGCGCCGCTGCTGGCCGCCGCCCTGCTCGCGGCCGCGGGGCTGGCGGGGGCGCGCGCGGCCGCCGCCGGCGCCTGGCACGTCGTCTTCGCCGTCTTCCTCGCCTACGGCATGCTGCCTCTGCGCGGCTGGCTCGCGGCCCTCGTCGGCCTGCTGCTGCCGCTGGCGCACACGCTCGCCGTGGCCTTCCTCTTCCTGCCCACCGACTTCCCGCACTTGGCTTGGCAACAGGTACGTTTTGCATTTTATTTTATCTTCTTATTGTGCTCCCTTAAGGTGCGTCGTCCGAAGTCTACGAGTCTATTTCCGATGGAAGATAGACCCCGAGCGTTTCGACTCGAGACATCGACAAATTCTTAGTCAATATTTCGACTCGAATGCTAAAAAATGGATTATTCGCGACGCGTTTCATAATTTAGTCAATATTTTGAAGTTTTCGCTAATCGATATGACGCGGAAGTGACGCGCAAACTCGGCGACGCGACGGCGAAACGAATAATGTTTTTATTTTTTTTCGCAATTTCGAACAATAGATGTCGAAAATTATTTGTGTTTTTCTTTAGACTTTAGACAAATACAAAAAGTTTGCGATGCGTTGGATGTTAAAAGATTATTCGAGAAAAATCAAAAACTCGGGGTCCCAAATAATCCCGTTGGCGCGACTGGGCCGAGAGGAGAACTTAAAGCTCGCGGGGTCCAACGAGTAGTATATAATCCTAGTAGACTCCGCCCCGGAGTTGCATAAGCGATAGTCGGTCGTATTCTCGCTTTGGAGATTGGAACATTATTTTTCAAAACTAATTTGCCGCTTTTGCCTATTAGCGAAATATATACGTTTACCTCGAAAGATTTTTTCGACGTCGGTAAAATTGCTCGTCGGAAAGATCCGTCGCAGAAGCCTTATGCCGCGCGAGACTATCGGCAGAAAGTTTTCCTTCGACGGATATTAGCTCCGATTACCGTTTCCCACCCTCCTCCTTGTAGATATAATCGAGGTTCTATCGCTAAACTTCCAGTTGTTCGTCACCTTTACTAATAACCCTCCATACTTTATGGTAACTCGCGGGTTCATGGTCTACTAAAAAGGTTTTAATCGACTATTATCAAGAAGTATGATAAAAACAATTTTAATACTAAAATAATATACATCTGAATCGTAGGTATCCAAACTGTTTTACCTCATAGACGTGGCAACGTGACCGTTGCCGTTCTTTTTGTTTTCTATCCTACCTGACTATTATTTTTTTTAAATTGTATTATCAGCTTTAAATGTGTTTTTACAACTGACACATTTAATGCTATTCAATATGATAAGGTTTTGGTAGACTTAACTTTATTCAAAAGACACAAACTGCAAGTTAATATTCAATTTGGAACTACTCGAACCAAAACCTAGTTTCTAGAAATTCTAACATAAATATAATGCTGTAAATGAGAGGGATGAACCCGACCCTCCGATAGCAGTTGTTAAATATTTATATTCAAATTAGTGAAGTGTAGTCTTAAATCTCCACATTCAACATTTTGCAACCGATTTTTTTTTGTAATAAGTTTGGTTACCGCCCCAAAATCCCGTTTTACGAGGTGTAAAGATGTAAAAGCTGTCAAAAACTTTTTTACGATAGCCCATAGTGAAGATAAGCAACAGAAATATCTTTCTAAAACCAGAACCGCCGATTACCCTTTCTAAACCACACTTTAAGTTCTTCGTCTGTACTTAATCCAGCCTAAATGGGTTCCGATCGCGTGGACCCCTATTTTTTTCCCAGAGGTCAACAAATTAAGGTTTTGCAACTACGGAACTCTCTGGATTCGGGTGGATATAAATATTAAAACATCGGCATCTTCATTTATGATCCAAATACTGGCAAAATCTAAACCTAATTTAGCCCTAATAAAGTGCGCTACCTCTTGTCCCGGATTGCTGTCGCCTTCTTATATGGCTTCCACTCTTTAAACACTGAGACATCTCTATATCGATTCCGTAATAATCCGACAAACAGTGATGGAAACAAAGCTTTTCTTTGTCCCGATTCATGGCACGTATCGATTAGGTGACTCGACTCAATAAACCCATCTCAATTGCCCATTTTTAAGATGCAATACATAAAATATTTTGAGAAACAAGATTCGTCTAAAAACGTATTCGGGTTAATAGTTACTCTTGAAATCCGAATATGATCTCCCTGGCGAGTTGATATGCACACGACATAACCGAGCAAACCGATTTCCTAATTTTCTCCGACTTTTCAGTTAAAAAAATATATCAGTTCGTTATCTCAGTTGTGTCAGCGAAATCTTTGCTCAATAATAGCATTTTTCAACAAATTCGCAAATATTATTATGTATTTTAATATAAAATATATAAATTTGCATAATTCTTTTGATCGCTAATTCTTCACTTTTCATTACGAGAGTGCCTTAAACCGCACCCTGCGCGAAATAAAAACTTTATAGCGTTTTTACGCCCGCCGCTCGCGTTTGCTATGTAATCCTGTGAAATGTTATCGAATGCTCCTTTGCTATTTTAAATAATATAGCGTATGTCTGTACGTATATTGATTGATATTCCGTATACATATATAACCTCGATGTCGTTTTGCGTGGCCTCTGTCCTCCGGAAGCGAAGCTTTGGCGAACCACAATAACAACCCGAGTGTCTGTGGATAAGGCCTTGAATTTGTGCAAATATGTTTCGAGGCCCCGTAACACTATTAGCGCGGTCCTTTGAACTGATCCGACTGCGGCCGGTTGCTCCCGTTTGCAGTTAACTGGGTTGGAAATGCGCGTTTTAGCCCTTTGCCGCGGCGACCCGCCCATATGCTCGTTGGATCATAATTATTATGACATTGTTTCTAATTTTATCGTTTCCCTCGACATAAATTTATATTTTAAATTTGTAATTAATTAAAAAGTTGTTTCGAAATGTTTTTTCTATACCGAAGCCGGAACTAAAGTGAAAAACTAAACTTTCGACCACTGGATAGTTAATCATTTCCTGTGTTGAGAATATCGATAATTGAGAAATGTTTAACCTAGCCCCTTTTAATATAAATTGTCACATTTTTTTTTGTATTTGTCTAAAAAACGTCTAAAGAATAAATATCAGGGGCGGCTCGTGCTTAGGGGCAACCGGGGCACTGCCCCACACACATTTTTTCCAATAAAAAAATAATAATTAGCTGAAATATGCGAACAGAATCGTATTCGTATGTGTTTCGGCGTTCTTCTATCCGCCCTGGTCACGTGGTCGCTTGGCAGTCAGTCGAGGTAAAGAGAAAAGCTCCGTATTACCGTATACAAAAAGTCGCTTTAAGTTTGTTGCGTAAGGCTCTGTTTGGGCCGCCCTATACATGCCCCGCTGGTCAATAATTTCTGCTCAATTCGAAAAATTAACGACACTGTCAACGTTTTTCGATTATATTTTGTATTTCTTTTATATTAAGAATTTTGTTTATTAAATTTATATTAAAATATTTTCAAGTAAAAATACATATTTTTTATAATGATAGTTTTGTTAATGTTTGGATGTAAATAAAAAATATTTTTGTTTAATTTCGCAATAAAAATTTTGATAGTTCTTATTATTTTCTTGGTTCGAACTCTCTGTACTAAAAATATATACAGTTCTTTTTTTTTAAATAGGGGAGGCACCTCAACCGCATCATGCCCCACCTGTTTTTAAAGTCACGAGCCGCCCCTGATAAATATTATAAATAATCATTGACCTTTATTATCCGCAATTGTGAAAAAAAATAACAACACACGGCGGTTTGTTCTTGCTCGCATCTGATACGATGTGCCAAGTGCGATTGAAACGTACTATAGTGATCCGTGCCGTGAGAACTCGGCAATTAGTAGTCAGGGGCGTGTCTTCAGTCTGCGGCGGGACATCCACGAGTGTGCGTGTCATTTACTCGTCATATTGATTTAAAAAAATCATGAAGAATTCATCAATATCTTGACGACGCGGTTGTTTTCGAGCCGTCGTGACAGATCGCTTAATATTATTTTTACCGAGGTATATAGATAATAATAAAAATTGTATACGAGCACTTAAATTAACTATTCTTTTAAATAAATTGTCGTTCTATGCAAAATTTATCTGTGTCAACTGGTCCATGTCAGTAGACAAATGCCCGTGCAGGCGTTGGGTTTGCACGTTAGCATACGTACATAGAGTTCATTTAAATGGTGCGGTTCGATGAAGTCCAGAAGAAAAATAATCCAGTAGTGCAAATATGCATATACCCCTAATTTAATAATTTCATGTATAGCTATAGGGTTGCCTTCGTCATTTCATGGCACGCTTAGAGCAACAAAGCCAACTAATGTTGTTCTTGGCATGTTCCGAAATGCCAGAGGCAACCCCAACAACATCGAGCACGCGAAGAATGGCAAAGTAAAAGCCATACGAAATCATCATCATATTATTCTTTATATTTAGTAATGAAAAAAGCTAAAGAAATATAAATTTGATTTCAGATGGTTGCAAATGTTTTAGTCTTCGCATGCGTAAATGTGGTCGGTATTTTGATGCACAATTTGATGGAGCACGCCCAGAGGAGAGCATTTTTAGATACCAGAAATTGCATTGCCGCACGCCTGGAGATGGAAGATGAAAATGAAAAATTGGTACTTATTATTCAATTGAAAATCTTATGCGTGCTTGCAAATAAATCACCGTTTATACATGTTAATAAATTTTAGGAACGATTATTGTTATCCGTGTTGCCCCAACATGTAGCGATGGAAATGAAAAATGATATCATATCACCCGTAGAAGGACAATTTCATAAAATTTATATCCAAAAACACGAACAAGTTAGGTTAGTAACTAATCTAACCATCGATTAAATTAATCATATCCAAACGTATTTAATGATAATTTTTAATTTTTTCAGCATATTATTTGCGGATATCGTAGGATTTACAGTTTTAGCTTCACAATGTAGCGCTCAAGAACTGGTTAGATTACTCAATGAGCTTTTCGGTAGATTTGATCAACTCGCTAATGTAAGTCAATCACGTCTTCGATGTAATATTTATGTTTTAAAAATATGTCAATATACGCTAATAATCAATTGTTTAGGATAATCACTGTTTGAGGATAAAAATTTTGGGCGATTGCTATTACTGTGTATCAGGCTTACCCGAACCGAGATCTGACCATGCCAAATGTTGTGTTGAAATGGGATTGGATATGATTGATGCTATTGCGTAAGTCGCTTTTAAATATTTATTCTTAACAATTTATTGCATTATTTAATTTCATTTTTACTATTATAGATCTGTGGTGGAAGCTACCGATGTTCAGTTAAATATGCGCGTTGGAATACACTCTGGTCGGGTATTATGCGGTGTTTTGGGCTTGAGAAAATGGCAGTATGATGTTTGGAGCAACGACGTCACTTTGGCAAATAATATGGAAGCCGGAGGAGAGCCGGGGTAATTATCGATAATCTAATTTATTAAAATAAATACAATGTTATAATGTTTATTTTTATTGTTTTAGCCGTGTTCACATTACGCAAGCTACGTTAGAATATCTAGGAGGCGCTTATGAAGTGGAAGCAGGACAGGGCGGAACAAGAAACGCTTATCTCAGGGATCATAGTGTAACCACATATTTTATTGTACCACCTCCGAGAAGGAGAAAGGTATGGTATTTGTTAATCGAATCAATAACACAATGTATAAATATACTGGTATTATCTGTTGAATTCACTAAGAAATAAACCAGTTTAGTTGTGTATTTCCGTGTGCATATAATAAAATCTATACGGTATTTTTTCAGATGTGCCTTGCCAGTAATATGATTGGTAACGCTGCTAAGCGAAAGTTATCATTTAAAAATGTCTCAAATGTCGTGGTCCAATTGTTGCATTCGATTAAATTTAATGTAGATGTACCTTTTTCGAATATGGCGGCATCTCCGCAAGATTTGAAGGCGAATGCTGCTCGAAAGGTAAGCGTTTTATTTTATATTCAACGAGTTGATTTTAGAAAACTTATTTCTAAAATAAAGCAATATTATTTTATCAATATTTAAAAAAATATTTGATATTGTAATAGATTTATCGTTACGAGCAATGGAGCAATCGGGTAAATATATCATGAATAAGATGTGAGAAAAATCTTAATTAGTAAAATTTTTAAAACCGACTTACCTCTCAAAATAAAATTATTGTTTTTATCCACTTAGAAAGATCTATAATTTTCAGTGATTTAAAAATATCAGGATATAAGTTTACTTGCGTGTACAAAGAAATGTGTCCACTCCCTTATTTTCTTCCAATCACAAATTATAGAAATATTTTTTAATGTATCTAAATTATTAACTTAACATTGTTGGTCATAAAATATAAAATATTCTTTTTAAGAATAGTGATTTTGCAATTTTTTATGTATTGTGTTATATAAAACTATTGTATGAATCTGAGTTTCTTAGGGGAAAAGAGTGGCATCATTTTTTTAGTACATTATTTTTTTATTCAATCCCTTATCAACTGTGGGTTCGATTTAATATATTTCCTTTTCTATAGCAATTTTTTATATGCGTTTGTTTTTACGTATAACACTTTGCACATAAAGGAATGTTAAACTATTATATTGCACACATTTCACTTAGCCTTGACAAAATTGGCATTTTGGAAATATATCGACCGCAGTCTGTAAGGGATTACTGTATACTATAATTAAAGTGATTTAATTTGTTATTATTACTGGACTACCGTCATTAATCTATGGATTTTATTTATCATTCATAAAAGACTGTAAAAACTCAAATTATTTTACTTTAATTATATGTGTATGTGTAAATTAATTTAACTGAGGATTATTATTTTAATAAATTTACGTAAATAAATAACTGACATTTAAAGTTTTGGATAGTAGGTATTGGTGTGTTGATTTAATATAAATTACTATATTATGTAATGAAAAGAGCTTAGATCTAATAGATAGATTTTTTAAACTAGTTTTATAATTTAGGGAGAAATATATTTTAATCTAAGGGTTATGGATTAATAAATTAAAAATTTTCATCTAATTATTTCACGCAATTATTTCTTTATTTTTTTCACCATCCTATTGTTTTTTTTATTATTTTTACTTTGAAAGATAATTTATGACATATGGAAAAAAAATAAGAAAAACTCTGTCTAGTATAGTAAATGTTGACAAAACAAGTTAATACGTGGGTTTTGCTTATATTTTTAAACAGAATAATTTTATTCTATCTTCTATTGCATTTCTGTTAATAACGCACTGTACATGTATTGCACCTCTGTTGAATGGTGGCATAGAGATGGTTAGATGTTGTACCTGTACTAAAAGCATGGGTCGGTGTTGCATCGTAGACTTCTATTTGGCCTATTCCCTTATTTCCAAAAATTCGAAACTAAATATATTTAATTTTTTATATACATTTGTTTATATCGATTTAACGTTTTTTTGAAAATTTGGTTTTCAAATATTATGGTGAATTGGGTTGTAATAAATATATATTCTACAATTTTGAATGCTGTAAATTTTGTGGTAAAAAAGTCTTGTGGTAGTTATGTGTTTTTTTACTTTTTTTCTATATATGTATTATTCATGTAGTTCATTGATTTTTTAAATACTCGTAATTTTTTAAATACAATCAATCATACATTATTCTATATCTTTCCGATTGTTACTATTTTCACAAGATACATTACAATGCATAAAAAATTAAATTACATCTTTGAAAAAATATTGCTATTCGTTTTCACTACAACAATATTTATTATGATAGTTTACTCTTACATTTTTAATAGTTCAACGTTATATACAATTCCTAAATATTATATGTATATTCAATTGTAATGTCTCCAATTAATATATTTCACTTTATTTCGAAACCTTGTCCTATATTTTATTGAATTGAGGCAAATTCATATATTTGGGGATGTTGGTGTTAGTGAAAATACATGAACCATTCATACTTATGGTTTCCTTAAATGTTAACATAGGTGTAAAAAAATATTTTATAGCAGACATTCAGTAAAACCTCAGGGTTAAATAAGTTGTTATATAATAAGTACGTGAAAGCTTGACGGTGACAACAATCGAATTATGACTATTTAGTTATTCGCTACTGAGTGCAGTTAGTATCTTCCGGAAATGTCTAAGAAACGGTGCAGTAGGAAACGGGTATGCACTGCATTATATATTCTCGTGAAAACCACGTCCTTGGTCATCTGAATCTGAATCATGCACATTTTCAAAGTCCTCGGAAACGAAGGATAGTGGATTAATAATTAAAAATGATTATAAATAATATTTATTACAAAAATTAATTGGTTAGAGATTCTGAGTTAATGGAAAATCCATGATACTGCAAACGGTCAAATGCATAAGATGCTGGAGCCCCTTCGGAAACAAAATGAGTCATGATTCTCGTACCTACGACTGTCGTGTCATATTTTTACACTGTGGTGTAATAGTTAAAAAATTATATAATATATATACCAGTTCTGAGCAATATTTTTAGCTGTAAGGACCCACCAGGGACTTTAAAACTTCGTGCAGCTGTAAATAAAAAAACTTTTTTCCAGATAAAATTTATTAACATGACAAAAAAAGACATTTTGTACATGGTAATATTTAATAAGACTGTTTCAAGATTTAAATTAAATTTATTCAAGCTATTTAAATAAATTTTTATCTTGTTGCACTGCAAGAGTAGGCTAAAGGCAAAAAAAACGTAGAAATTTTAGAAACGCTGGTATTAAAATGAATGTCTACAAAAAAGATTAAATATATATTTAATTAAAATAAAGACATTCATTATCTGATTTGAATGCATTATTTCTCTTATCTTTAGTGAAAAGTTCCAAGTTGATAATTGGCCATAAGCATTTTCTAATGCAGCCTGATTCTAGCTAGCTTTAAATAATCTCCGTCTTGGCTAAGTCATTCTGTAATTATTAGACTGTATTTTTCGTAATTGTCCCTTTAGGAGTCGGCGAACCGGAGTAAATTATCCCAAGTGGTGTAAAAATATTTTTTTTGGGTATAATGACGACTCAATAGACACATAAAATAAGATAAAAATTAAAAATTCCTTGAGATAACTTTGTTGGCATATTTTGGGGTAATAGATATAAAACTGCATCTGTGTATCCGTCAATGAGGTTTTACTGAATTAATTAATGTCATTATTTATATCTTAATTATTTAATGTCATATTTTTTTAATAAAATATCGCACATTTTTATTTATTATCATTGGCACGGTATTAATTATAATTATAACTTAACGTAAAGGTTAGTGATAAATTATACATTTTTTATTTGCGGATAATAAAAAATATGATTATATTCTATGTATTGAATATATACCATCACCAATCTTGCAATTCCCTTTTATTTTATTTATAATACGTGTTCATTTCGGTTTTCATTTTAATATACGTACTAGCCGAGTGTTACTCTATTCATTGATGATGAATCTATCACTTAAAATTCGTTAAACTTAAATGGACACATATCATTGCATTAATTATCTGTGTTTCTTTGCACATTCATTGCCATGTCGTTGGTTACAGAATTTAAAATAAATATTTTCATTCTCATGATCTTTCTATATATATATATAATATATATTAATTAGTATTAACATTTTTTTGCACTATTATCCTAAGTGCACATTTATCCCTTTGAAAGTTTAAATATATAATTTTAAAATATTTGATTATATGTTACTTTACGTACCCAGAATGTTTTTAGTTTTATGTAAACTTTTGTAATTTTTTTATAACCTAATAATAAGGGTGTTCAGTATATTTCTAAAGGATTCTGACGAGTTAAAATTATTTCTGATATACGTATATTTATTAATGAATCGTTTTTTAATTTATGTTTATAAATTATATAATGGTAAGCTTTAGTTGGTTTATTTACTATATATACATGTATGCTATATTGTGTGAGCTAAAGCTAATTTAGCGGGTGACATATGTATAACCGGCGATGCGTGGCAGGTACTGGATCTACAGAGGGCACTGCATGCTGAGCCAGGCAGCGCCGAGGCTGTGTTACCACTACGAGCGGTCGGTGTGCCCTCCGTGAGTCTGCTGCCCCGCGCTCCTGTTCCTGTGTCCGCCACAGCCCCCGCCCCTCCTGACACGCCCCCAGCCACGTTTGACGCCACCATGGCCAACTATGCAACCTTAGCACACTCATCGTCGACACTTTACTATCAAACAAACGTATTTATCGGCTTTATGGTTTTATAATTTTTATTTATTTATTTTTTCAATTTATTTTGGTAATGGGTTGGGAAACAATTTATATATCTAATTTATCTAAAGACTATTCTTCGTGTTATGTTTTCTTGGATATAATGAAAAAAATATTAAAATGTGTGTATACTATTGCCTGTTTTTTATATTATTATTGAACAAACATAACATTTTTGTAACATTCACTATATTGTTTTCCCCCAAACTATAAATGTATTATAATTTTATTTTTGAACATTATTAAATTTTAACATTAACTATCCGAAAACGATTTAACATATTATTTTGCATTATATTTTCTTAATCCTAATATTCTAATTTTATTTATCTTATACAAATGTTTTATTATACCCCCAAACTATTAATACATCCTGAAGATTTAAAGCCGATTTACACAGACAATTTATTAACCTTTCATGTACGGCATGTTATAATTACAATTATTCTGATTCAAATCTGTTCATTTTGTTACTATTTCTCAACAAAAATTATAATATACGATTACAATAATTGACGTCTATAATGATAGTATATAGTTTCACAAAAAAAATAGTTTACAGACACGCTAAACATGTCCTTTATCCAAGAAAGATTAGACCTTTAATATAACACATACATATCTATATGTATGTTATGTATTCATCATAATATCTATATACATATGTCATTGATTAATTATTATATGCAGGGGCGGCTCGTGACTTTAAAAACAGGTGGGGCATGATGAAGTTAAAGTGTTCTATTCTTGTTTTTTTCAAAAAATAAAATTAACTGTATATATTTTAAGTATACTGAGGTTTAACCAAGAATTATCAAATTTTTAATTGCAAAATTAAATAAAAATATTTTTTATTTACATATAAACATTAACAAAACTATCATTATAAAAAACATGTATTTTTCACTAAATCAAATGGAAATCGTTTTTATTAATAATTATTTGAACTGTTGTCCCAAAAGTGTGTGAAACACGGTTGCACGAGTATTCGAAAATTTTGAAACGGTAATCAATCGAATTACGGAAACTGTAAAAGAATTCATCAATAGGTTGATGATGATATTCAAACTCCAGAGAAGCGAAATGCAAAATATAGCTGAAAAACATTGACAGTGTCGTTTATTTTTCGAATCGAGTAGAAAATATAAATAAGTGGGGCATATACAGGCCTGCCCCAAAGAGAGCTTTACGCACCAAATGAAAAGCGACCTTCTGGTAATATGGAACTTTTCTCTTTACCTCCACTGACTGACAAACAACAACACTCGTTCGCGTCAGATCAACAGCTAACTAAACTGAGGCTTTCGAACACGAGTCATGGGGCAGGTAGAAACCAGCCCCGATCAGACTTGCGCAGCAAACAAAAAGCGACCCTTTGTAAACAGTAATATGGAACTTTTCTCTTTACCATCACTATCTAGCCAAAAAACAATTGTTTGCGCTTAATCTAGCGACCATGTGACCATGGCGGATACAACTATGCCCCAAAACATACGAATACGGTTCTGTTCGCATATTTTAGCTAATTATTTTTTTTTTATTAGGAGAAATGTGTGAGGCGTAGTGCCCTGGTGGTCCCTAAGCACGAGTCGCCCCTGATTATATGTATATAATATATTTAATTAATGATTAACTTAACATTTCACTTGTACATAATAAAATTTGTTTCCATGGTACTTGAAGGGTTAATTACATGTATTTCCTTGAATATCTGCACTCATTTGTATGTTTCAATAATATACTAAATTTATTATGAAATGCTTTTATGATGGTTTTTGGTGGAATCACTTTGGTACAGATTAATTACTGAAAATAATGAATGAAATTCTTATAATTTTGCATTTTGGCAACGTTGTTTACAATTTATACCATAATATTTAATGTATGTATGTACATATATAATAATATAATTACTTGAACTCACGTTTATTCACTGTTGCTTACATTATACACGTGTGCAATGCGGGATTTTTTATGGACTGTGTATTGTTTATTTGAAGATGCAATGGCTTTGCATGTTTGTGGTCATGGGGTTAGTTTTTATTTAATATCACACCAAATTCGAAATTAACAATGTCGCATGTTTTACTTAATATGTACATAATATTAACGCTTATTATGCACAACTAACATAAAAATTTAATATATTATGGAAATTTTTTATCTCATCTAACAATCGCATGACTAATCAATTGATTAATTGGATGGTTATTAGAACTGTAATCATTCAATTTTTATTTAACGTGTTACGAAACTTATATGTAATAATTTTGGACGAACATTATCCGATTCAATTCTTATTATATTTTTTAATGTAAATATAAATTTTCAATAATTGCTCCAACATATTACATTAAGTTTCAGTATTTGTTTATTTTATTATAAATACATTATATGATCATTATTGAATTATTTATCTCATGCTGAAGTTCTATGTTTTTTTTTATACTTCTGACAAACTGGTTTTAATTATTGAATTTAAGCTAAAAAAAACAATTATGACAATGGTTTGTAACGTTCAACGATGCTTAAAAGTTATTTTTTTTATTTGTGTGTATTTTATGTTTTTCCTTCGATTCTTCTCCATCACTACTGGAGCTATCGAGAAAAGATTTCAAATTTGAAATTTTTTTAAATGTCTGATGTTTTGGATTTTTTTTACTTGTTATATTACATTTTTATAATCAGAGACTATATACTAAAAATACTGAGTTTGATTTTATTTATATTTTATTGTTTGTTAATTCACCGGATTAAAGTACAGGTTTAAAACTTTAATTATAGTAATCATCAGTCTCTGTTTATAATAAATTTATACATAAAAACACTTGCATACATACATACACACTTACTTATATTCAGATTGTCATGATTCCTTTGCACTGCTAATATCTCCACTATAAGATTTGCCAATGCCGGTAGTGATCTTAATACCAAATCACTATTTGGTATTAAGTATTTTTTTTTTAATTTAAAAAAGGAGTTTGCATTCTTCTGCGACTTTTAATATTTTAATAAAATAAGAATGAAAAAAATATATCAATCTTTAATAAAAATCCATGAACAATATATTTTGGATTAAATGTGGTCCAAGATATACTAGTTGCTAATCCCTGATATAGAACTAACGTTAGTAAATACGTTTATAAAATACCAGAAGAAACTAATAACCCTCTGACCGCTAGAGAAATTCACAATTATTTGCAAATGCAAATATGTAGCTAAAACTCGGATATATTAACGAAACTTATGGGTTCTAGATATTCCCGTAAGTCGAATGAACACATTCATATCCAAATAACATTTACACAACGTTTCCAGCACGTGTCTCTGGCGTATGCAGTGAATTGACAGTTGTCACACCGGGATGACCATAGCGATTAAAGGGTTGATTTATTTCTTTGTGTTGTTAAAATTTTCGCAATATACAATTGTTAATTTCCTATAAAATGTTACTTCCAAAATTTATTTACAGTTGAAATTTATAATCGTCTTATTAAAACACTCGTATTAATATTTATTATTATTATCAGTTCCTGAAAAAAAAATTATCTTTTCAACCCTCATTTTGGTTTTGCACATCCTGAAATCAATGTAACTAATATATTTATATTACTGGATGGCCAATGTTGATATTTGTTGATTAATATTATTGTGTAATACATGTAAATATTGTATTTTAAACATGATTTATGTTCTCGTTCCAAAACTAAATATGAAAAAATTAATGAATGTTACCCCTATATGTACCCCTATATTTTGAATTTTATTTTATAAATAATAATTTATTGAATAACCTATTTATGATTAATAAAACCAGTGTAGTTAATTGTACATATAATAATAATTGTTCAATTCGTGACACAATTATGATTATTAATTTAAGCTAATACTATTCGAGTGTGATTTCTAATTAATATTTCCTTTTATATATCGACAATTATGTTATTATTAATTTTTTAATATCATTAATGAACTTCAGCATTAGTACGTAAAATAATTACAATAATTTAAATTATTTGTTAAATAATTTGTATTTTATTGATAATCATATACATGTATTTATAAATATGTAATTAATTGGTTGTTGGATAATCCAGGTTTTTGTAGTTGTTATGGAATGTTTATAGGAATATGTATTGGTATGCGGATAGAATATACATACAAATTTAAAGTAAAATCATAAACTATATTTTAATTTAATTTCAGAATAAAGTCACCGAAAAGTTTAAAAGACCATTAAAGAAAAGACATTCTTCAGTCTATCATCAACCTTCGAATAGAGTAAACAAATATCTAGCACAGGCGATTGAAGCTCGAAGTGTGGATAGAGAGAAATCCACTCACGTGAATTTGGCCACGTTATGTTTCAAGGATTCTAATAAGGAAGCACAGGTGAAAATACATAATATTATTTTATTAACCAGTGCTATGGCTTGTAGGTAACATGCATATTATTTTGTTGATGGAAGTTAACCACAACTGAGCTAGGTTAGTAGTCGGATAGGTGTCCGATGAAATAAATATTTATAAAACAAATAATATAAATTTTAATCCAACTGAAATAATATTAAAATTAGTCAGTGTCATGGTTTGACACTGGGGGGGAGAGTGAGGAACTCGATCCCCTTGCGTTTTTAGAATCTTTATATGGGTGAATGGCGCTTTGGAATCTTTTAGTTATGCCATCCATCCATCGTAGTCAAATAAATAAATTAATAAATTAAATATCATAGAGTATATGTTTGTATGCGATTTTTTAGTTAATCTACATTTTTTATTTATGTTCTCTTTCGTGACTATTTTCAGTATCACGCGGATGTTGATGGAGGATGGGTCGGTTCGTTAGCGTGTGGTCTTGTGGTTCTGGTATCTGTTGGACTGCTGCAGGCGGCAGTTTTACCCCGGACCATAATATTATTACTACTATTCCTCACTGCGTTCGTCTGGTTATCAGTTGTACTTATGTTACTAATGGCAGTTCGACTACGTTGGATATTATGGGATATGTCGAGGTCTTTTCCGTTGAGACACGCTGTTACGGCTTTTACAATAATTTTAATTTATACTGTCGCTCAAGTAAATGTGGTGAGTGTTCAGAAAATATATAAATCAATTAAATAATAATAATATGTAAATAAATTTGCAAATTTATTTTAGTTCACATGTCGTCGTGTTGATTTTTGCGGAGAAGCAAACACTACGGTCGCTGAACAACACTCGTGGTCAGATCACCGTGCTTGTCCCATTCCACTCTATATCTCGTTGTCGTGTTGTTTATCACTACTCGGCGTTGCTGTATTTCTTAGATTGCCAATCGTTCTGAAAGGCGCACTTCTTGGAGTGATGACGACAGGATATTTACTATTGATGCAGGGAACGCATTATCATTTATTTGATTGCTATGATAAAATTATTGGGTAAGTTTTCATCTAAGTTTCAGGATTTAATATCAAATTTATATTGTGGAATATTCTAATATCTTTTGTTGTTTTCAGAGCTGTTGTACCTTCCGGTATTGTGTCGTGTATTGAGGTAGTTGCTTTAGCCCTAGCCGTGATATTACATGCGAGACAAGTTGAATGGACGGCTCGACTCGATTTTCTTTGGCAAGCGCAAGCTAGAGAAGAAAAACGAGAGATGGACGCCCTACAAACCAGCAATAAGAGGATTTTGTTTAATCTACTGCCAGCTCATGTTGCAACCCACTTCTTAGATAACCAGTTTAGAACAAATATGGTAAGACGGTTTTTTTTTATTATTAATATAAAAATATATTACTATCAATAAAAAAATTAAATTAAATTGATTTATAAAAAAATAACGAAAAAATATATTTTTTTAAATTAATATACAATTTTCTTTCATTCAATTATATAATTATATTATAAAAATATGTTATTATTATTACGCTATTGTAATATTAATTTATATATTTAAATTGATTAGCTTTTGGCATGGAGTTTATTGAATAATCCAATTTAAATTCAACCGCTTGTTATTAACATTGTATTTATATACCTAACCTGATCATCATTATTTTCATGGTCTCCATTTAATTGTAACATAGAATACAACCTGTGATTTGTTAATACCAATTATATTGATTCATAATCATTTTAATAATTATCCATTAATTAACATGTGGAAAGTTGCTCCCGTCTATGTTAATTGTAGCTAATGAAAATTAATTTAAAGCATGGTATAAATTATTGTATTTGAATTAATAACAGTAAACCTTTTAATATTATCCTAGATATGTGATATATAGGAAAATATATTGAAAAAATTTAAAATGAAATTAAACTTATTTCTATTGGAGGGTTTACTGTTGAAGATAAGATAAATTTTGCCACAAATATAATTTCTGCAATGAAATTTAATTTGCTTGCCTAAGATCAATTTTAATATTTAGTTTAATTGGTGTTTCCCCGTAAATGATAAAATTGAAACCATAATTTTTAATATGAAAGCTTAAATCTTTTCATAGGAAAAAAGCTATTGTACTATGAAATCAGTAATTATCACTAAATGCATTCCGGGAAATGTATTTACCCAAAATTTTTAATCAAACGAAAACAATAACAAAGGGTAATTAATCAATTTAATAACAGTTTATTTTCATAAAATTAATTAAGATTTACGATAAATTAATTACAATCGGTGTGGGTTAACATTTTTTTAACATGTCTCTTACAATGCAAATTAATTTATGAACATTTGTGTTATCATTAACGTAACTATCACACTCCTTAATACACATACATTTATTCATAAACATTTTCCATCCAAATACCCATAATCAGTAATAATTGCCTGTAAAATCACAATAGAAATACAGTAAACATTTGATTATTTTGATTATATATTGCAATATATAATGTATATGTTGTATCGAAGCTCACCGTTATAGTTGAAACATCTCGAAAATTCATTGAAGTATTAAAAATGTTGTGTTTGTGTAATAATTTATCATATCATCATCACATTGTGACTAAAGCCCTGTAGATTAGGCTTGGTGCATGTTTATATTGGATGTTTTTGTTTGTGGCGTACATTACGCGTACAGAACACATTGTCCCAGGACTTGTATCATCAGTCATACAGCCGGGTTGGCGTTGTTTTTGCATCGATCACCAATTATCACGAGTTCTACATGGAGCTGGATGGCAACAACCAAGGAATGGAGTGCTTAAGATTATTGAATGAGATTATAGCAGATTTTGATGAGGTTTGTATATGAATATGCATATATTCATAAATATAAAATATCACTTGTTTAAATCACCACTTTTTCTTTAGCTACTGGGAGAGGAACGTTTTAGTGCTATTGATAAAATTAAAACTGTTGGTTCCACTTATATGGCAGCTGTCGGATTAATGCCGGAAAAACGAATGACCGATGATTCTACATCAAAGAAATTTTTAGCGACTTTAGTCGAATTTGTATTTGCAATGCGAGATAAATTGAAAGATATCAATGAAAATTCTTATAATAATTTTATGCTTAGAGTTGGTGAGTTTTTTTGTAACATCATCGATGTTTAATAACAAGTTTGATTTCATTTATTTTATTAATAATTATATTTTTAGGTATAAATATTGGACCAGTCGTAGCTGGCGTGATCGGAGCAAGGAAACCCCAATACGATATATGGGGAAATACTGTTAATGTCGCGTCGAGGATGGATTCTACTGGACTTCCTAATCATACGCAAGTTACAGAAGAAGTTTATCAAATTCTCAAAGACATGCCTTATCAGTTTATTTGTAGGGGTAAGGTAAAAGTAAAGGGTAAAGGTGAGATGACCACATTTTTTCTCACCGAAAAACTTATGCAAGGTACAGTAGGACAAAGTCCAACTCTGCCACCCGGTATCTCCGGCGCTTACGGAGGTGTTGCCACTCCACTGGCGATGATTCAAAATCCCACCCGCCGAATTGCTCCTCCTCCACGCATGCCCTCACTTCGAGAAGCGCCAATCAATCAAGGAGGAATTACTAATGGTCACGAAGAAAGTGATCCACTTTTACCACCTGGCCCAAAATTATCCACATCAAATAATAGCAACAGTAATAATCACAAAGGTAGTAGAAGTAGAAAAAACAGTGGTAAGAAAATTGTAACTGAGGACGAATCAATTCCACCTCCATTGCCACCTCATCAATCAGCCGTTTGTTATGGAGGAGGACCGAGATGGCCACCCCCTCCACGAGCGCTTGTAGCGCCTTGGCCAAGACCGCAGCCAAGACAACCGCATCCTAGAGCTCCTTCATCTCCAGCAAGACGACGTGCCAAGCCTCGGGTTCTTACCAGACATAGATCTTCTGAAAGTCTGCCGGGCGCATCATCACGTAGTCCTAGAATACATTCCTCGGCCGACGAACTAAGCTCTCTAACTCGTTCTCCCAGCATAAGTTCTTCTGATGAAAGTTATTCTCGTACAACCGATGCTTCGCCGTCACCACCGCGAGCTTCTCTCGCACCTCCACTTCCAGCGCCTTGGTTATTCCCCACCGGAATAGTTATAGACCCCGCTGGTCCTACGCCCAATCGTGGAGATAGTTGTGCTAGTTTTGAATATATCAGTCGTCAAACCAAAGCACCCTCAAATTTGACAAATGAACGTGTTAGACATAAAATAAATAAATTGAAAAGCTCTCCATGTGACGACAGGTTACATAACGGTGGGATCACAACCTCCAGTAGAGAAGATGATACATCTTCAAGGGCTACAATAAATCATAGTGAAATATCTTCAAAGAGAGACGGTTGTAGTCAAACTGATAAAAAGGATGTAACTCACGGCGGTCATAAAACACACTCATTTTCAAGTTCTGGCAGTGCAAATAAACATTCGCCCATGACAGCCGCTAATGTGAAAATCTTAAATCAAGAAACTAGGGACACTTATATAAAACGTAGTCCGCACGATATTGCATGTATACCTCCGTTTGAGAGGGAAATACAAAAAATTTTAGACGATCAAAATCTCTTAAAAAACAATCCCCCGAAACCGGAAAGAAAAGAGTTGCGATTGGATCTCGAACCGCTTAGAAATTGTAATAATGGTAATAGTCCAATGCATGCTGTGGGACTTGCAGCAATAACGCATCTAGCTAGACAACAAGATGAACTCACGAGTCCGCAGAGAAATGGCGCGTGTAATGGATCAATATTGTCGCAAGCAATGTTAATGAATGGACCAATAAATTCGCCACACAGACCAACGTCTGAATTTCCTGGAGTTTTACCGACAGATGTTGTCGTAACACTTCCGTCACCTGAGAACACTCTAAGCAATATGAACAGAAGGTAACTATTTCATCAATTACTGGAATTTCATTGTATTTATTCCATTAAGCAAATAATGTTATGTATTTTAGTTATTCTTGCGATAAAACTGACAATGATTCATCCAATGAAATAATAGAGGATTGTCATCCACACATACACAGCCATAGAAATCAGGTAAGAATTATTTTTAAGCTAACTTGTTTTAAATTTAATATTAATCATATATTTCGTATACTAGAACCGAACTGGTATAATTACCGAGCGTGCGGTGTTTGGTGAAAGTCAATCAGAGTGGAGTTCGTCGTGTTCCGAAGGTGAAGCAGATAATGGTCCTGCGGAAAGTACCGGTTATATAACCGATGATCCAGCGCTCGAAAATGTTTCCATGCTGAATGAAGCGGGACTTACGGACGCCGAAGGTGCATTGAGTGATGTGAATTCATGTTATTTCGATCGAGAGGATGCGAGTGTTTCGTCGAGAGCTTCCTCGCGGCTTTTAGATTCCGAAGCTCTCGTTTCGTTGGAGTCGTTGAGTGGAGTTTACGATTCGGACGAGCCGGCGAATCGTTATCTAGCAAACATTCGTACAATGAGTGAATCGATAACGAGAAACTTTGGTCAAGCAAACATAGCGACAACGGATGGAGATAGTGATGCTTAATATACTGTGATTTAATTGTTACCTTAAATGTATGTATTACCGCAATACATTTACTACAGTAGAAATGCGAAGCTTTGTGGAAACGCAAAGTTATTGTCCAAAACATTATCGTTTATGTCCTGTAGCAAGTGTTAGAATCAATACTCTGCTGTTATACAGTATAGTAAGTTATATGTTATTGTATTTACGAATCAACAAAGCCAAGCATTTATAATATTTTAGGGATAAGGAGATATGTATCGACAGACTGACAGAGTGCACTGATTATTAAGAACTTATTAAATTAACATTATTCTCTCTTAAATATTTCTGAAGGATTCATTTGCATGATGTAGATTTTATCTTGGAATATTATCCATGTCATATTATGTAAATTTTAATATGTGTATTTGTAAATTTAAATTGTATAATAAAAACTATAAATTAATTTTAAAACACCGATTGTACATACTTAAATAAAATTATGTTATCCAAAGGGCTGGCCCTAGTTAATTTATCCGATATACTTATAATATGCTTGATGATTAATGTGTGTACATATTTATTTTTAGTATCATATTATACCACTCATTAAATGAGATTACTTAATTACTTATTTTTTTTATAATGTTGCTAAAATTATAATCTATCATAATCTTTATCAATATTTTTTATGGAGTTAAATCAAAATGCAATGCCAAATAATAAATTTCAAAATAGATGAGACAAAGAATAATACGGACAAATACGGTTTTGGAATCATTCGGTTATTTCTCTATAACCAACAAAGGAATCGGAGAAATCATAAACTGAGATATTTTCAACTGTTAAAATAAATACCGAATTTAAAGCTTTCTGGTCATCAGTCTGCTCATATCCACAATGTTGTCATGGTTCGTAAGTTACTTAAATGCAAAACTCTTAGGAATATAATATTTATTAAGTGTTCTGTAAATATCTTTTACTTGTTTAGAGAGGATGTTTGATAATTTTTACGAAAAATCTGTGCCATTTTTTTCATAAAATTTGATATTATTTTTCATTTAGTATTTATTATATGGACTATTGAAAATTTAAATAATTACAGTTTAATACACTGGAATATGATACATTTTATATGCAGAAAAATTAAATATAAGATTAACGGGATGGTCAATTAATCCTACAGTATTATCAATTATTTGTGTCGTCGTAACTTTGCATTATTATCGTTTTATTGGACAATTTTTCTTTTTGCGATATTTTATATATTTACACTTCTTGAATACTCAAATTTATATTTTGGTAAAGAATATCCAGGTGAAATAATAATGAAATTAACCCTTTGAACGCGGCATGCCTAAGTTGATGCACGAATCGAGTCTGCAAATAAACAAAAACAAATAATATTAAATTAACGTCATTTTTGAGCACTTTAAACTTTTATTTGATTTATTATTACAAAAATATACCGAATTTTGTTTATTTTTTTAATTAATATGGAAGAACATATACTTATTTACACTTTTTCATTGTTTTCTGAAAGGAAAATGGTACATTTTAGTGGTAAAATTGTGTTAACAGATAACTTTGATCTGCCTAACAGATTAGAATATAGATCTGCTCCGCCGTGTTGAATGGGTTAACAATCAATTGATAAATACAGGGCTTATCAGAGGGGAGGAGAACAGGCGGGGCAGCTGCCTTGGGCCTCACAATATTAGGGGTCTCAACTTGGCAAGTCAATATAGAGAGAGGCAAAATGGATCGAAATTTAAAACTAAACCAAAGGCATAAATTAGGACAAGTTCAATGGTATTTCTTGTACCTATTTTAAATTTTAAAGAGCATCTAAAATATTAATATTAGTGGCCCAAAACCTCATGTTTTCTCTAAAAGGCTCTGACAGGATAGATATACAAGTAACATATACAAACAAGTGAATTTGTAACATAATGTAAAACTTCTTTAACTCGAAACTCAATCATTTTGTATTAAGAACTCGAATAATAGTAAATTATCATTCAAATAATAAAAAAATATAATAAGGAGATTAATATGTCTTTTAATTATTCCATGTGTTTTTATACAATTACAACTTTTATTAAAGATTTAACACTTTGCGGTTATGGCAAGTCAGACTCGACATCAATATTTTTCATTGGGTCGTTAAATCTCTACAAAACCTTAAAATATAATTAATCTGATGGCTTTTTTTAAGGACCGCAAAGGGTTAATTTTATCCTGAGAACTGAACCCGTATTGAAAAAGCTACTTGAGTCATTTTTGGACCACAATTTTGAAATAATACGTTTCGATTAATTCTACCGATTGTATAATCTACAAATTATGATTCCATATTTGTACATACATTATTGTATTTTGTGCCTCTGAAATAATAATATATTTAATGTATTAAAAATGTCATTATTAGCGTAATTATAAATGTAATGTAAATAATTTTATATTTAAAAAATATAGGGAATACACAGTGATCTCTACAATTGTAAGGTGCTTTAGATATAACAATTATAATTCAAATAACACAATAATGATGTACGTAATAAATAATTTCTCAATGGTATTAATAATTTAGTGTGTATTTTTTATTGAAATATGTTTTTTTTTCTATTTATTTATTTACTTTTTTGTAACGAGCACTTAACTTATATCTGAGTAAAATATCAATTTTCTTAGATTAACATGTTTGTCATTAACATCTCGCACGCCACAGTCGTATTTAATTTTTCAACAATTATGAATTACATGTAATTAATAGTTTTAAATGACGGGTATTATTTTTAATTCACAGAACATATTTAGTAATGTAATTTTAACGTTAAACTTGAATAAATGAATAAATACAATAAAAAATATCTCGATGGCAACTATAGATTTTCTTAATTTACTTAATTTTCTTAATTATTATACGAATAACAATTGTAACGATATCTAAATATCATCTGTAAATTTATATCCTTAATACATTTTAATATTTGTGTCATTGAATAATTACGATTGTAGAATATAATAATTGATTTGTAAAAAAATGATGTATAAATGCATAGTAAAAATAATTGTATATTTTCTTCAAATGTTTTCTATCTATACATAATAATTATGTATGTGAAATATAACTCAACTATTATTGTACGATTATGATAAGTAAAATTTCATAATATAACATTAATTGTACATTTGTTTTGATTCTACTTTTAAAAATAAAGATCTGTTATTATAGTATTTAAATACATGATATTTTAAAATCCTCAATTGTGTATGTTTGATAATAAAAAAAAACACTTGTGCAATTATTTACGCATATTTAATTTTTATATATTCTGTCATCGGAGAAATATGTTTTTTATTCGTAAACAATTTAATCAATTTATTAATACAAATGTGAATTAATTATATTAATTTTTAGCTATTTCCTAGAGTGGTTTATATTTCAATTATCTGGTTTTACGCAAATTGGCCAATGATATACGTTATTATGTTTTTAAATTACACATATACGCATTTGTATAAATATGTGTAATTTATAATGACATGGAATAAAAACAAAAAAAAATCTATTGATTTATAATTTGATAAACTCCAAATTAAACAGTGTAACACATTGGTCATTTCTCGTAATATACAACTATGTCAATTGCAATATCTACATTTGTGTACGTGTTTTATTCTGAATTGATATTTTATTTATTACATTTTGGTATAATATGTTGAATTGTTGTATAAAATGAAAGCAATATTTATCAAAATGATTTTAATTTTTTTTATTTCCCCATTTTTCCCAAAAATCATTTAACAACTCATTGTCCGGTTAAAGTGAAACCTCAATCCTCGCTGACTACTGCATTGGTAGACTTATCTGTGGCGTATATTGATATTGGTAGCCATATTGGATGGTAGCCATTTTGTTTTGCTCGGCGATTTATTTTATTTTTTAATTCTGTGAAAAAAATGGAAAAATGGAAAGAATTTTTAACCACAAACAATATCGTTATGATGCCTCAATCGCCGTATTCGTCGGATATGGTTCACTGTGACTTCTTCCTACGCTTAAAAAAAAACATGAACGAACAACGTTTATCAATATTGAGGAGATAAAGACAATCGCCGAAGAAGCCAAACACCATATCGAAAATTGTAAATTGCTTCAAGGATTATAATGAGTACTTGACAAGCGTATGATTTAACTCAGTGGTAGCCAACCTTATACATACTAGGCATCTCAATTAGGTTTTGTTCACTAAGTAAAAATGGGTTTATAATTGCGAGCATGTAGTTTTTTTCTTTAGCCAACTCATGAAAACGACTTTCAAATGACACTTGCAATAATTTGATGTTTTTAAAACATTTGGTCTAATTGCTATCATCCACAGCATATTTATTCTGCTCTTTAAAGCGTGAAAATTAAATCCTGATGTTCTAACTGAGGGATAAACAGTTTAATTACATTTTAAATAAATCGATGCTATTTACTAAGCTTGGAAATAATTTATTCGTGCCTTGTAGTTTCGAATTTAGATCATCTTGCCGCCTACAATAAAAAAACATCTTATGAAAACGAATTAGAAAATTTTAATTGATTTTTTTTTCGATTCTAGAAAGTTTCATGAATTAATATTTAATATTTTTCATTTTCTCCCTTCTTGACGCCTCTTGGGGTACCTAATCTTCCGGCGCCTGTGTGCGCCGCACAAGCTGGCCATATGGACAGCGCACAACTGGTTGTTATCTAATGTTAAGTTTATTTTATCAGGAAGATATAAACAGCATTTTTAGATTTTCAAAATCTACTCAGACGCTGTTCTCTAAAAAGCCAGAGTACTTCACAATAAAGGACAAGATCTCCATATTCCAAATCTATCAACTCACAATATTTTCTGAATTCTCGTATGTTTAATGCTCTTGCTTTATTTTTATTCACAACCGGTGACATAACATACTGCATATTTAAAGTTGTTCACACATAGCGATATTTTTGTACAGAACGATTGAAAAAATCAATCAAAGTTGTAGTGACATTCACTTAATCTATCATTGACGGCGCTCCGTCAGTACACATACTGATATTTGTCAGTACACACATAGATTTTCTAGGCATGATTTTTTGAAAAAAGCGAAAATTCCGCATAATTATTTTATCGAAACTTGTGTACTTCAAGATATTATGAAGAATATTTAGGCAAAGAGGAAAAATTAATATGACGCGTATTTTAAAAATTATATATCGATTTTGTGAATTAATTTGACACACATTTATTATTTTATTTACAAATATAATAATTATTAAAATATTATACGTAGATATATAATTCATATAAAAACGTTTGAATATGATATCAAAATAAATATAAATCATTATTAAATACAGCATCCATACATTAATGATAACAATCTGTGTACAGTCAAGTACAAAAATATGTTATTGATGTAACGATAACATTTTTTAACGAATTTTAAATTTATAAAAACCAACAATGTAGTTTATGGTATTTGTCAATGCCTATTATATTATTATGCAATAAATATTAATACCTTTTAGAAAAAGTACAATCTGTTGATGAATATTTAATTTTTATATGGTTGAAGGTCATGGATAATCGAATATTAACAGTTTGGCCGTTTGGTTCGTACTGTTTCCATGGCGATGACATAAATTCAATATCGACAGGTAGAATGACAGTAAATTCTCGATTAATAGACAGTCGTATTATAAACATGGTTAAAAGCGCATCATTCCAATTAAGCCACGTACGAATTTATCCAAAAATAGTTATTAACAATTAATTGAAGTAAAAATGAAAAGTTCTGCACAAGTTTCACCGCTGAGAAGCGGAGATCGCGATCTTTATGGAAATTATTCATTTGATGTTCTGAACAATAACATGAACCCGCCTAGCGATAACATCAATTTAAAATCACAGATTAATGATAATAATGAACCTCTTCGTGTTAATATTGCTGACAATAAGATTTCACAGAAAATATCAATTCAATCAAATAATACAAAACTATTGCCATTGCGATTGCAGCCAAAAGAACTCGGAACAAAGATAAAAATAAAAAAAGGTAATTGTTTTATTTTTTTAATATATTTTATAAATGCCGATATTTATTTTATTAAAAAATACGATTAATTAGATCCATTGCCAATGAAGCTTCGAGCATTGCCCAGTTCGTTTTGGCTACAGCCTAATCATCTAGCCCCAGAATCTCCAGCTCCAGTTTTACCACCGTTAACCCACCTCGATTCAACTAAGGGTAATTTTATTTATTTTAAACAAGTTTAATTATATTTTTTTAAATCATACAATTCTAAAAATTTAGAGAGAACATCCAACGTTCCTGCGGTCGTCAGTAATGCAAATACAGATTTACTATTTAGTCTATTTCACAAGTTTGATAACAATAAAAAAGCAGTAAATAAAAAACGCGGAAGGTAAGGAATATCTTTTTACAATTTTCTGTCATTTTTTAATATGTTTAATTAATTTTTAGGCCGAAGAAAATTTCTAGCATCGCTCCGTCACAGATCCGCAATGACGATCCTTGCTTAGTTTCCACTGGTATTTTACCTTCTCTTTCGCCGACTCGTCCTAAGCCAGATCATCCAAAAAATGTTAATTATTCACAGATGCTCAACGAGCTTGTAATTCAACTTTAATTAATAAAAGCAACGGGGAAAATAAATAATATTTATTCTAGTACAAATTTAAAATAAAATAATATGCATTAAATTTTTAATAAAAAAAATATTTTCTTATTATTGTATAACACATATTACAATAGCGTTTGACATTAGAATATTTAATTTGCAATTAATCATATTTTAAAAAAATCTATATTTATTATAAAATATTTAAAATGTAAATGTACGTTGTGTATAGTTGTGGATTAATAAAATTATTTTTTTCTCGTTCTTTAAATAACGCAATAATCTATTATTAAATGTATTTAATTTCATAAATACATACTTAATTTTCTTAATTCCGAAATTTAATCGGATAGATTCAATGGCCATATATTGAAGGGTTTCTTACATATGTATTATTTACAAGGGCCCAATAGACAAAATCGTGTTAAAGAAGTTATATTATATTATAACAGACGAATTTAGTTCCATAAAATAATTCTTTAACGTTAGTATTTTTTTTGATGACGGACATTTGAGCTTTAGTTTCAAATATATTTGTATTTGTGATTAAAAGCGTATGATAATTTTTTTTATTTTTATTAAATATATTATAAATATTGCCTCTCTCCCTCTAAGGGAGTGATAGCGAACCTTTTTGAGAAGTGGGTCAAATTTCGTTCTTTATTTTTTTATGTGAGTCACCATGTCAGTAGCGTCACTTGAAAAGGGGGTTGTGGTGTATGGGATTTTAATTTACAAATCTTTAGTGTAGATGTCAAGTTTTATCATAAATATTTTAATATTTTCAAATACCATTAATACAATTTTTCCTTTTCCCTAAAGTTGTTATTCGGTTTATTAACATGCTGAGTGAAGTCTCATAAGAACAATACATCATTTAACCAAACTATATTTAAAAATTCGTTATAATAATTTTATTTTTTATTCAAAAAGAGCTTTTTTCGGAAAATAAATTGATAAATCGTTAAGAATTTGAAAAAAATAATAATTAAAGTCTTTTAAAATGCCTTCGTTGGTCAGTGTTTAACCCGCGGGGCAAAGGTTGGCCATCAATGCTGCCATTGTATTCGAGCGTATTAGGGCTTTGCCTCTTTTCCCGTAATTCTCTTCAACCGCGGCTCGATCCCTGGTATTAGTTTATAAGTACATTTTCCTATTACTCGCTCGTCCTGGTCTTGT
The DNA here is from genome assembly GCA_022495035.1 of Philopotamus ludificatus. Classification (NCBI taxonomy): domain Eukaryota; kingdom Metazoa; phylum Arthropoda; class Insecta; order Trichoptera; family Philopotamidae; genus Philopotamus; species Philopotamus ludificatus. Next base: position 22,238 of record JAGXCT010037160.1, on the reverse strand, counting down.
TAGATTAAAATTTATCATTTAGTATGATATTTTGACATGGCCATATTCTTCAGTGTTTTTGGTTTCAACATAAATTTGAACAAAGATTTTTAAATTGCATTTTGAATATGTATGTAATATAAAATAGTGATAACTGCTTTTAAATTATATATTATTCAGTAAAAACTTTTCCCATTTTGTAATATAATATATAAGGTTACTGATGTGAAAGGGATTTCTCACAAAATCCAAAGATTCAATGCTAAGAATTATTTTATTGGTTTTAAACACAGAAATAAATTTCACTACAATTTAATCGCGATCTTCTCTTCACTAAAAAAATCAACGATGTATAATAGAACATTTATACAATCTAAATTGCGAACGTAAATATATTTTGGGACTCGAGAACGTGTAGATGAATATGGAATAACTGCCACACATTTTGAATAGGTATGTTAAAATAATGATATATTAATTTAATTAAAACAAAATATTTTGCTTTGGAAGCTTTACGAAAATATTTTATATAACGAACTTTCGCGGCACCCCGATCGAAGAGCGACGAGCGCACACAAAATTATATATAAATGGAACGAATATTAATTCCTTTTACATTATATAATTTATTAAACGAAATACGTACATATTATTATTTATAATCGCAATTTTAGCGACTGACAGCAAGGCGAACGGACGAAAAACGACCAGGTAAACCGAACAACAGACTGTCGTTATGGCAACATTGAGCCAACGGCTAACCGCGAATGCACGTTGGACGCGCGTCAAACCGTGCGCGTTTACGAATGCGTAAAACTTTTTCGCTCGAAATGTCACATCGCCCACAGCACAAATAACGGAAACACATCTATGAATAAATATTTATTATATTTATTAAAAAATAATGATAATTTATGTTAACAAAAGAATACAGATCGATTGCAATATTTGAATATTATTTAATAAAATAGATTGCGATCGTCGCATTGCGGCTGCTCGTCAAATTATGAGATGTAATATGTTGATATTGCCGTTGGGAGCGATAATTTTGAATTTCGAATGTCGTTGCGAGTGCCGTGGTGTGCGGTGTGTGTTGTGCGGAGTCGGTGCAGGTGGACGCGGGTGCAAGGTTGGCAGTCGCAGAGTGGCGCGCGGCGCGAGCGCACGCCATGCGATGAAGGTGACGGTCTGCTTCGGCGCCGTGCGCGTGCTGGTGCCCGTGGGCGCCGGCGAGCTGCTGGTGCGCGAGCTGGTGCGCGAGGCCACCACCCGCTACCGCAAGGCCACCGGCAAGGTCAGCACTCCACCGCCATCGTAGCCATCGTCGCCCTCGTCGCCATCGTCGCCCGTCCTCCCGACCTGACGTTAGCGGTGTCCGTCCAGTGTTCCCCCCCTCCAGTTTGTTTACGCTCTCGTGAAAAATTGCGCGAAATTCAAATTAACGGAAGTGCGCGACACCTGTCAGACTGTTTATGTTGTTGTTTTTGGTATCGCGGTTCGGGCGTAATCGCGCGCTTCGGCGGCGACCTCTCTGTCGGAGGACGTCGGCGGGCCTATCGCCGTTTGACAGTCGGAAGTTTTTACGGGGCTCCGCGAGATTCGGCTCGTTTTATTGGGTCAGTAATGCCGCCGACCCCGAAAGAGCCGAACGAGGTCCGGCCCGAGGCGGCCAGGCTCGCTCGGCTAAAAGCGAATCGGCGAGCGGCGCCGGGGTTGTGTTGTCGTCGCGACGAAACCGAGAGTCGCCGCCGACGGGGCCTCCGCCGCCTCGGCCGCCTCCGCGTCGTCGACCTCTTTCTCTCGACCCGTTCTATGCGGTTAGTCCAGATTTGGAACGATTTTCTGCGCGCGTAAGCGAAGTGGAAGCGCGGAAGCGAAGTGGAGGCGCGTATTCGCGCTAGGGACGGATTACGACCCGCGCAGTGTCCCAATCCGACTATAAACGAACGAGCGGAGACGGAAGTGGGATTCGTTTTGTTTTTACAGTAAATAAAATGACGTATAAAACCTCATTCGTCGTCATATCCTCGACATACTCCTTATATACGAGATTTGATAAAAAAAAAATACGCGAATTTCACAGTTTTTATCTCATCTTTCTCCATCAAAAAAATCATACATTTGTGCCAGCGCCATAATTTTCAGTATGGCAATTATGTCTTTATATTTTGAATTTTGGTAAAACGTCATCTTCGGGACTAGATAGAAGTCGCGGAGGTCCATGCACGGCGAATGCGGCGTTTAAGATCTTAGAACGCCGTTGTTTTTGACCAAAAATTCAACAGTGAAGTGTAAGCGAGTGCATTTTCGCGGTGCAATTATCATGATTTATTTTTTTATGGGATTTCTTCGGATTGCATCGAGCAAACGATGTAGAATTTCCAGGTACTACCCCTTATTAACCGTGGTGGAAAGAACTTCACCTACACTATGTTGTTGAGTTGAAGTGTTGTTGAAATCGAAGTAGACTGAGCAAAAACCTCCAGATTTAAGTGCTTTTTTTTTGCTCTTTTCGTATAACACAGTCATAGTCTACGTTCCAAAAATATCGAAGTTTGTTAATATCCTTTATAAAACAATCGACAAAATATACATTTACATATTTATTGAAAAAACTTGAATAACATACATACATAGATCATTCATTCATCATCGCTATCTCCATCTATTCTATATGTTCGACTCTTTTTCGAGATCAGCTGTGATTGTTTATAATTTCGGCGAATTTTGAAGTCAATTTTTTGGATGGTTCTATATCAGACGACGCAATTTCTCCTTGAATTTTTATATTATGTAGTAAAAATCGCTTCTTAGAATTCAAACCATCCTCTACTAGCAGGAAAATTGTAATTTTTGATCTTCTGGTGACAATTATTCCGTTTTTTTAATTATCATAAATATTTAGTGCTCTCTTTTGATTAATGTTTTTGACATTTCAGTATTCTATCCATATCACAAGAGCCCTTTCCATCTTTTCTATTATTATTGAGCGTGTACGCGCAGTATTATATAAAAAAAAATGCCATTAATCATCAACCGTGTTATACAAACCTGTGTTACACGAGGCCAAGGTGTACCCATATTTTATCAACAGTTATGATCTGTATCGTCGTTGATTTCGTTTATCAATTCCCATACGAAGCTGCTTGTGATCAATTTTTCACTCCCACACGAGCTTATCGGGCTTATGGATTGCGACCTGACCAGTATTCGAAGAGCCTAGTTAACCTGGAGGACAACCGTCGCAGTCCTGGCGTCAGGGTTGAGACGGACGTGCCTCTGTTAGTGCTTGGGAGGTGAATAGAAGATGCCCGGGACCTAGTATCCTCCAGGTGGCAAAGCCCCGCTTAGAGTCAGAAGGTCATTTAAATAATAATAAAAACACGTCTCATGTCCAAAACATTCGAAATACACCATGACATAAGCTAAATGACGACCAAACATCAATAAACTTCTCTGATAGTGGTTTGATGATTGTCCATAATTATTTTCTCACACTTTTGACGTTGTCGTCGTATCTTCAACGTCTTCGCAGGACTCTTGAAAACGTTTGTACCACTTGTATGTAACCCTTATTAAAATTAATAAAAGGCTCGTTTAAATCAACAATTAAGTAAGCTTTCAATATGACTAATTACCTATGTCAATATACGCCAGAGACAAGTGTGAGAATCGAACTTAATCAGACAGCAAAATTCATTAATTCAGATTTTTTTTATTATCAAACCTTGTACTGATGTTTTTTATATAGTTGCATATACAGTGAGACTCCATTTTAAGTTTTTGAAGGGTCTGAAAAAACGTATAAAAGGGGAAAGTTTAGATGGGGTTCTAAATAATAAAAAAAATCACGCAAATCGGATTGGTACATATTTTTGGTTGTTTTTTTTTTATATAAAGCTCTTTCGATGCTATAAATCGATTGGAATATTTATTCTTGTACGTCTTCAATGCTTATAAGCTTTTAAGGTCCTCAATATATAACTTTTAACATCTTTCTTTGTTTGTAATTGAATTGGATCGAGTTTACCTCTTCTTCGTCGGAGAGTTTCCGTGAATATTTGCATAATTTTGCAAGGGTTCTTCAGAAATTAGTTTCCATCCGTCGATAGCATTGTGCTCTGTAATAGCTTGTATTTCGTCTTCCCCTTGTAAATCACAGCATTCCGCAAACAATTTTTTAATCGTTATTTTTTCAATTCCCCCCTATGTCTCAACGTTGGTGCAATGCATTGCATCTAAAATGCAAAAAAAATCTACCTAGTTTATGCGGTAAAAATGCTTGAAATCACGGATTAGTGGTTGCAGTTCACTAGCACCAGGTAATTTTATAATCTCCTTTAAAATTGATTGAAGTTTTAAATGTCTCCGACGTAATTGCGGAATATACCTACTTTGAAGTCTACTAAAATGAAACGAGACTGTTGAACGAGAAATTGTACGTAAATAGCGGGAAACATGAATTCCGAACATGTAAAATCGGCGTTCCACTGTAATATGCGTTGAAAGATTTTATTTTTTAAATGATATTACGTATCGTTTTTAACAAACTACGACGATTAAACTAATGGTATTTTATCAAAAAATGTGTTAACCGATCCGAAACGGTGGCTCGAAAAGAACCGCGTTATCCGAAGGGGGTCTATTTATAATAGAATATAGACCCCAAGCATTTCAAATCATGATATTGATGAATTCTTCGTGACTTCAACTTGACATTTTTAAAAAAATGGATTATGCTAAGAATAATAATTGTTATTCGTGATATGCTTCATAATTTGGTCGATATTTTGGATTTTTTAACCAATCAATTTGACGCGTAAATGACACCTGCTCTAGGTACATATACATACTGAGTTCCCGCATCACGTGTCAATCATACGTTTCACTCGCATTTTCACAATTGCAGACAATAAAAGACAACGATTATTAATAATACTTATTTTGTTAATGAATGTTGAATTCTCATCATCGTCTGTCTCACCGCTAGAGTATGCACATTTCTTTCGTTTGTGAGGGATGAGATTTCACTATCTGTTTCATTGTCGAGCGAATGTCTATATCATCACTATTTCCATAATTTTTGGCCATTTTTTACAATTCTGAATGAATGTGCTATTAATAATCATTCTTTAACTTTCACAATCATCACTTATAATTAACATTATCAAATGTAAAAGGGCCATCATCACTAATATCGAAATAATCATTGTCAAAAGTATCATTGCATTTGAAAACAAAGGTTTCATTATTTTTATTAATTAATTATAAACACTATTTCAGTGATTTTACTGTTTTACTATGTTTATCAATTAATTATGTTTGTAATGGAATTAAAAAATAATTGTTCCACAATACAAAAATAGGGTCACAGCTTAGGACAACTTTCCGCGATGAAGAAACCGACTGACTGCTCCAAAATTATTGGCATATGAAAAATATCGATAAATGCAAACATATTTTTGAGAATTAATTACGCGTAACTATAAATTTAAATAAAAAATGTTGGGTTATTCCACATTTTGCAGCCCATTCTCGATTCTTAAAAGCAATAATATTTTTTAAAATTTAACTGCGTCTTATTGAAATCGTTGCATGAACTTATTCCGTCTTTGGGCCAACAGTTATGGCCTTCAGAGTGGAAAGGGTTTAACTTTATTAGACAAATCCAAAAAAAATATTTTAAAAGATGTATTTGTGAAAGCCCATCGTCACGGCTAGGTTAATGTTATAATTCTTGCGTTTTCAAGTATAATTAGTAAAAAATGTTAAATATTTTTTCGATAAAACGTATTTTTTTTCCAAGCGCGCTATTGATTTATACCGCGCCACTAAATATATTGAAGTGTATCTATTATATTTTTCTTAAACAAACCAAACAAATTCGTCAAAAATGTTAATGACCGCATATTTTAGCGTTTGCCGTATTGAATTGTTGATTTTTAAATTCTTTCGGTGTCTGCAGAAATGTGTGTGTATGACCGATATTTTTATTCGGCTCACGAGCGCGCTCGTTTCTCAAATATTTGCATTGAGCAAATGATTTTCAAATAAATATCATAATCCATTGTTCCGCAACTACATATCGAAAATAGGAATTTTATAAAAAAAAATGATTTTAGTAAACCAATGAAATTAGTCGAGTTTCTAGATGAGATCGAGGATTTCGCCGTCTCTCTGTTGCATGCACGCTCGCGGTAAATGAACTTTTCGCGAAGAAATTGTTTTTTTTTGTAGTATCCGAGATGGTCGGACGGCATTGCTGTTATTATGACATTTTTTCGTGTGTTTATTCATTCGCCAGATTGTGTATAAAATTCAGTTTGCTGCACTAGTTGGTGCGCGTGTCGCAGATTGGCCGCTCATGACTGAATTATGAGTGTAATCGTTTTCATGCCGACATAATTTGCACTCGATGTACGTAATACATAAGTAATTTCAAGTTTTAGGTCGTATCTATGAAATTATGTGCGCACCCAAAAAAAAATCTCGTATAATCCAACTCGTTCAATTACATATTGCGCGATAAGCTCATGTTTGCTATTAAAATATAGCATTTTTAATAGTTATGTAAGTCGTATTTTGGTTCTTTTATTTTTTAGGTCTTATCAAAAAGTATCCGCGTCCGCCGACAACGCGAGTAAGCTAAATTTTCCACATCGTTTCCGGTTAATACAAGTTTTTCCAATTATCGCCGTATCTTCATCTCTTCGATTCCAAGGCTTCTGAGCGAATAACTGCACGAATCACATAACATTTTTGACCGATTCAATTAATTAAAAAATTCAACCTTAACTAAATAGTAGTAAAAAAACCGTATTTGATCGCCTTATCATATTTGCGACACTTATTAAAAATACCGCTTTCGATTAATGTTGCGTCGAGTAATCTATCTATAATGTGGCATCCGCTAGGTGTATATTTACTCGATTTAGATATGAAAAATGTTGAGGCTTGATGCACGTATGCGTCATACTTCGTTTTTTAATGCCGTGAACTTACTTGGAGTTCTCGCTACGTGTATTAGTCATGCGAGATTTTTACATTTGAACCAGCGAGTAGCCGTGGCTCTAATATATAAAATTAGTATCCGACGATAGTATATGCAACGATTTAATCTATCTGAATATCTAGTTCTGATTCATCTCTTTATTTTACATTTTGGTGCTGTCGTGGAATTTAAAAAATCTCTCAGGCTAAAGGTGTGACCGGCACATTCGACCTTGTCATTTTAAAACCGCCTTCGCCGTTTCCAAAATCTGTAGTTGCAATATTGAAGAATGAATCGACGAAATTGGGCCACTCTGAAATATTATATTGTTATTCGTTTATTATATTCATATCCAATATTGGATATTAAATAAACGTAAAATCAAGACTCGTGGAATCGTTTATGTTAATATCTTTTTTGTATATCCGGCTTTATTTTCATTTATCAATGAGATATTGTTGAAGTACATTAAAAATAAGACTTAAAGTCAGTTGAGTTTTAATGAGCCGTCTCCGTATACCTGTATTTTGAAATACACCAATCAATATGGAACATAATATTCATTATATTGGATTGAGGTAGGGTTCAATAATAATTTCATGGTTGTAAAGTAACTATAATTTATAATACACATCTATTAATCCCCAAAAAGTATTTTGTTAATCTTTTATTTTTATGCTAGTGGTTTCGAACCGAAACTGGACCGGAAATCTGTAAAAAACTGTTATTTTTCTCCGAACGAAAACCGTTGCTGAACCGAAATAATACACAATATTACTTAAAAATAATTCAAGAAGACAATAAAATTACAGTCAATCCTCCTATAGTACCTCCGTCTAGATCGCCGTTTCAACAGAACGCTAAATTTTAATGTCAAAGTTCATGATACATAAATATCTAATACATGAACTTTGACAAGAAGTTTTTATAAAAAACAGCGTTAAATAATTAAAAATAAAACATAGACGTAAATTGAACGAAATCATTTGTCAAAAATACTATTAAAAAAAAGTGTCTAGTCTTCTATAGAGTGAGTGGGTTTATATAGCGTCGTCCCTATTTCGGCGCTATATAAGGATTAACTCTATATATTATATAATATAATATAATTTATTAAACGATATATATGAATAAAAATCGTATATTGACGATTGAAGTATATATGATATTTATTTATAATTATTAAAATATTTATATTGTCAGATAATGTGCTTTCAACACTAACTTGTGCTGCCGGAGATTATTATTTTTTTTTCGGTTCAGCTCAGGTTTTCGTTCTGTCAAAAATATCGGTTTTTTTCCGGTTCGGTGCATGTTCAAATACGCACGTCAACACAATTTTACTCTCCTGCTCAGTTGCCTTTGTTAAGGTTATAGGACCTCTCCTATAGCGGCGCTGTATGAGGGTTAACTATAGCTTAAATGAAAATACATTAAAAAATATTTTAATAATTATAGCTAACATTCATCTTTTCAATTATAAATAAATTTATTATTATTCAATAATCCTGTATATGAATTTGTTTTTTTCAACCGATTCGTCACAGAGTCGTCCAAAGGGGGTCTATTATAGACCCCAAGCATTTCAAGTCGATGGATATTGATGAATTCTTCATCTATATTATTATTTTTATTTATTATTATATAATACAAAAGAAGGAATAAAATTTTATAAGTTATAAAATATTTTATTAATATAAATAAAATATTTAAAAGGTAATCTCTTGGAGTTGATTTAAATAACAGTTCGTATACCTGATTTAATTCGATTTATTTGCATTGAGATGGACAGAATTCACTTGTTTTATGTTTTATGCCTTCCGCTCTCACGCATCGTCTCTTGAATTTCATTCAACGCCTTATTTGATTATTTATAGAAATAAAATCAAGTTAGAAAGTCCTGTAATTCGCGATCATATAGTCGTATAATAAAATCTGCAATTAGCATTTGAGCCTTCATTCTATTGATGTCATAAGGCACTTACATATTGAATTGATGTCGGAATCACATCCTAAAAGTGATTTCCTGCTTTTCAATGCTCAATCCGGTTAACGATACGGCAGAGGTCACGATGGAGCTGGAGGATTAACCTCCATGTTATTGACTTCAGTATTATCTAGGTTTTCATTTATCTATATAATAATTGAAGTTTATTGACCGTAGAATTTCAAAATGAATATGGCGATAAACACTCAGTAATCATTGGGTTGAGCTATTAATTCATAACCGTTAGGATATTTTGCCTGGGAATGATTCAGTATTCAAAATTTAGTTTTGTTTTAAACAATGGATTTTAAATATCGAGGGTTATTTCTCTGAAACTCTTTTCCTTTGGTATTTTAAGTGCATTCATTTTAAAATAAAATAAATTGTTCCGTGAAATTTGATTTCGGTCTGAAAAGGCTGCACTTAAATACCTGGGATTCCATAGTTTCTCCACTCTCGGATTAGGGCTACTCTATAGACGTGTTTATTTAGTCTTTTGCGAATGTTTCCGGTGTTATCGGATCGCCGTTTCGGATCCAAGGGAAAGTGGAGGAATCGGTTATGTTGACCCAGTGTTTTTGCAAGTCAAACGACAAGGATTCATCATCGTTGTCCATAGTTCGCGACATCCATGACACATGCATCGTTCCATTGTGTGGCACGTGCCGATTTTTGCACGTCTCGCAGAAACCAGCATTCGGCGAGCTCGCTGCCGCCGGAGCTGGTCGGCCTGCGTGGGCGCCCAACTCTTGGGACGTGTGGTTTAGTAGATTGGAATGGAATGCTGTTGAGTTATTCACTCGGCCGGTTGGGGTTACCTACGCGGTAATAATCGTCATTATGACATTGTGAGGTACCGGCCGGCGCGGGTAAATTCCTCACTACTACTTTATCCTTGCCCTATCTACTACTGCCGCGGTTCCATCTCTTCTTTTCTTCTTTTTTCTCTCTTGCCGCGTAATAAAACTGGTCTAGCAGGTAGGTAAATCAGTTTGTAGTTCAATCAAGCTCCGCTGCGCCGGCTGATTTGATCCGGATTCTGTAGAAAAGTAAAAGGAGACCGTGTCCTGGGATTCGTTCCGAAGGGCCGAAGGGAGAGTTTCATTTTTTTTTCGTCGTTGTATCCTCGAATCAACCGCGATTAAGATTCACGTTGCACGCGTAGATTTTATGGATGGAAATCGTGTGCTGGACGGTTAATTTTACAACGTGAAATATATCTTTCTTTCCAGAATCGTGACTTAGCTAGATAAACAAAGCATATACGCATTATGATTCGATCCGCGTTAATGTGGACATGAATTAAATTCCGTTAATGCCCATGACAGGTAGCCTGCAAGCAGCGATTCGTGATGTGACTCTTCGGCCACTTTTGAATAATCGATGAGCATATTTTAAAGCTTTCGCACGCTGTTGCCGTTTTTTTGCCGCACTTGAACCCGCGATACACATATCGCATTTCAAAAAAAATATTTTTTGGTGAAGTTGCGTGTCACGTAAGAGATTCTGGTTTGTTGACCTATGGGAAATGGCGTGTACGGTATCGATAACCATTTTTCAGAAAAAAATCAACAATAAATTCATTGTAAAATGGTTGATGAAGCACGTGGGACGGTATGGCGGGTTGTACGTAGATAATTCGTGTGATTCATCAACACGCCCATTTTTCGTGTATATTCAACATCCGTCGGCTGTATTATCTTTTGTCACCGGTACCCTTTTTCGCAGAAGTGGTTTACCTTTGATTCCGACGCGCATTCACAGCGTTAAGATAAAGGGGTCCGCAAGGTGGCTAATGCTACCTGTCACAAAATCTTATGATCGTGCATCAAAAGTTGAAGGCTCTGATTTTTTTTTCATCGCCATTACACGCTCTCCAGCTGGCCGTTTTGTTCGTAAAATGTCCGATAGGAATGTTTGTGCATCTTATGTAAGTTTCACATGGTAAAATTGTTACATCATGAATGGATAGTTCAAGAATTCACTAGATTTGTGGGCGTCCGAGTTGCGATAATGTTTTGCGAAACGTTCTCCAGAAATCGCGGTTTGTCCCAATTCCGTTACATTGCAGAGCTAATGATCCGGAGGCTCGATATCCCGTGCATCTAACGTTTATTAAAAATAAAATACTGAATCGCAGCATCACACAATACTGGTGATGATTGTATATTTTTTTTACGGCGAGATTACGTCGTTCGTTTGGACACTTGGATTTTTTTCTTCTTATAATAGTGACCCAACTTTCATTTCTACGCGAGAAGCAATAATTACGATAATGTTGATATCGTTGCGTTATTGAAGATTTACAGCGATTTTCAAAGTGTTGAAATTAAAAATATATTCAGCATTGTATATGCTGCCAGTCAATGGTTTGGCCTTGAAAATTGCGTCGCAAATTCGCCTATATGGGAATCTTGCTCACGTTTCGTCTAACCAGGTAGCACTTGCTGCTATTTTAGCGCGTCATCAGCCAACAAACTTCCTGATAGCTAAGCAAATCAGAATTATATCACTACGGCATTGCGTTGCTCATATAAAACAACGTATAGGAACGTTAGCCTTGATCACCTTGTGTGATCTATGCATATCAGCCAGCCATACGCCATACTAGACAAGATTCAACCTCATGTTTATACGCGTATAATCTCAATATTTTATCGAATTTATTAAGAGAAAAAAATCGTTAAATGTTGGGTTAATGCCCTATGCTGATTTATTCTGATCGCAAAATGCGATTCATCGCCGATTTATTCGGTAATGCGTAATTCTTTTTTTTTAGCATTTGTATCAATATTTTATTGGACAGTTTGAATACCACAGAATCACTTTTCCTTTTATTCTTTTGTATTTGTGATGTTTACAAGACTAAATTTGACACACAATCGCTTCCCACGTCTTTAACACCTAATTCCGTTGCCGAATTTATGAAATTTGGATAATCGATTTATAATCTTGTGTTGCAAAATTGATAATCCTTGGCATCATTTAACGCGCGGATTGATTTAAATTGTTTAATCAAATAATGTTATTTATTATCGCAGTTAATGGAAGAGGGGCGTTGTTTGTATCTCCGTGTATAATTTACATTATTATCGTAATTATCTCAATTTTATCCGCGTACGGTAATATATGCATACACATGTGTAATTATATCGAGAGGCTTAATTGGATTATACCTGAAGCTAATGCAACACAGGTTCGATGTGTATCTTGTCGGCTCGTTCCTCAACTAACTCGATATTTATGAAAATATCATCGTGATTCCTTTCAAGTGCTCGTTGAAAAATATTTATTTTAAATATGAAGATTCCTTTCTGTGGAAACACCACTTCACCTTCAACTCAAAGGACCTGTATGATTCGCTTCGTTGCCCGTCTCGAGTGTTTATTTTTTCCGAGAATTCTTTCATCGATGCCATCTTTTTATAATTTCTTATGGCCTCATGATGAATTTATGTTTAAAAAATCACATATTTATTAACACTCATATCTGAGTTATGCATATGTAGGGCATATGTGGAAAAAATAGGTGAACTACACTCGAGTTAATTCGTATAATTGTTCAAGATCATTTTCCTATTATATGTAAACAAATTTTCATTCTCATTCATACAACAATCTAGATTCCAGATAGAAATCGCATTGTTTTATGTATCCATGATACATCCTCACTATACAAAAGCACGTATTACACACGCACGTATGTATGTGCAATATTCATTGTTATTATTGAACGAAAAATATTTCAGAAATTTTAATAAACTGAATTTTTGTACTCATAATGAGCATAAAATTCCAGCTGGAGTTGTAGATACTGACAATATATGGGTCAATGGAAAATCAATTAATTTATATTACTCTACTGAAATGAAAATGGATATAACATTACACATTTTCCTAAAATATATATTTACATAATATACAACAATAAAAAAACTATCAATCTTAATAATGTATTGATTTTTCTATACATAGAGTGATGCATGTGGGTAAAATTTAGCACAACTTTGTTCTCTACATTCTAAGTTCTACAATACAATTGATAAATGTTACAGTTTAAAAATTATTTAAAAATATAATGGTTATTGTTTATAACATATGAGCCGCATTCCTGTATTTGCTAAGGATACCGATTTTTTCATTATTTATTGTTTGATTTAACAGGTGGGTTTGCGCTGAGGTGATATGAAAGGCCTTCGGTAATACAGAGTAAACATCCCATGTCTTCTTGTAGATTCTACGCACTCAAATCTCGACAAATCACAATCGAGTACGGCTAAATATTTCATTTTCATAGTGCTAAACACATTGTTTTGCATCACTCCGGCTCAATAAACCCGTACAAAATTTTAACCGAGGCATTTATAAAGAAATATAAATATTCATCGATTGATCTTCCTCGGTCGAAGATTATCCATCAGGATTTTAAATATATTATCACAAAACAAAGGATTTTTATTCATTATGTATTGTTGATTCAACTGGCGACACCAGTTTGATTCTAAAATAATATTTTTTATTTATAATGAAATCAGCAATGATTTTTTTGCTCTTGCTAAGTGATAAATTTTTATTATTGGTTTGTATCCATGATATTGTAGCGATAATTTTTTTATTAAATTCCTAGATGTCGCTGATAATGATTTTGAAGTACAATGCAATATTCTCTTCAATATGTACGAAATCAGTACTGATTATAATTATTTTTATAAGAATTTTGTTTTATTTATTAAAATAATGTTTCACACAGTTTATTACATTGGTTATGCAATAATATTGCAGTTAGTAGGGGTTTGAGATACAAGATGTTCGTACGATATTGGTACCAATTTAATTATTTATTTATTTTTATAATAATTTTGTTTTACTTGATTAAAATAATGCTTCACACAGTTTATTACATTTGTTATGCAATAATATTGAAGTTGGTATGGGTATGTGATATGAAAGTAGGTTATCCATCGAAAGCCCATGGCAATTACCAATAATATTGTCTTGGGATATTATGAAGAAAGTTCGTGAGAACAATCTGATACGATGAAATCTTTACGTTGAAAAATTCCAATCGTCTCGGTTCATTTGCTAATATAATTATGATTTAATTTCTCGAAAACGTGTATTATCTATCTGTGTTATGTGGTCATTGGCCATATTGTATTTATTTTAGATGTTTACGCGTTATCATTGGGCAACAGAAACGGGCTAACCACTGACCACTTTATTTGATAAAATAATCTTGTAGCATACATCTAAAAATTTACATATCCCCCTACGAATGTATTTTAGTGATGCACTGATTTACTTTTTTTTATAGGGTACGTGTTGCTTTTAAATTTGGGGTTGTTCAGCGGATATCCTGTGCTTTGCCCCAGTGAACACATCCTTTGTTTCACTGCAATTTTCAAGTTGAGTTCTTTCCCATACCGGAATGATCTTTGAATTATAACCATCACCCCATGTTTTTTTATGTGGCGCATATAATAACCATATTGCGATTTCTGTGATTCATTTGAATATATTATTTTTTTCAATCTATCAGAGTGCAATAATAAAATGGTATATGTATTGTAGTACGGTTATCTTTATATACTTTTTTTATTGTAGATATTATTTATAATCATTATTGTTTCATAACTGGATTTTATTTTTATTTAACTAATGCTTATTGAGGTTAATCCATCTTAAGAGAAAAATATATATTTGTATAACTACGCGTTTATTTCTTTTTATAAAAATGCATTTCTAAATTGTTATTTATAAGAGGCTTAAGTAAACGATATTATTTGTCTATGGCGTCCATTATTTGCTGTTATATCAGGGCATTGAATGATGCATCGTTCGTTATACTCTTTAATTATTATTTCTATATATGCTGATTATAGGTAATAATGCTATAATTTATATATAAACATATTTGCATACAATTATGCAGTAAATGTGGAGATACACTCGCAGATTTGCATACAATTACCTCTTGAGATAATTATTTTGAAGAAAAATTGTTGCATGTTTTATTCATGCATTCTATTCAACAATGTGTCGTATAACAAACATAACACTTTCGATTCGGTGAACCATTTTCAATTTATTTTTCTACGTGTCCATGAATATATTTTTATAATTATTTTTAGATTAGTAAAATATGTTTTTGCTTAGTTATGATTTTTTTATTTGAGTAAATAGCGAATACATTTACGCACGTATTTTATATATCGTTGCATGTGCATATTTAGCATTTAAAGTTCTCGGTTCCGTAACCATTCGTACCATCGCAATGTATCAAATGAGCTTTTCGCAATCGAATTCGACGGATTTTTACTATGAGAGTGGTACTGCGGGGTACCGGACTTAATTCAATTAAAAAACGTTAATTGATACGTCTTGTTAGATTTGCTGGCTGATGGAATCGTGATTTATCAACAAATTATTTTTATATATCAATCATATTGTTAACACGATTGTTATATGTGTCGACATGATCTATTAATACTTTCGCGTGCTAATTTAATTTTACTCTATTATAATTTTCTTCATAAGAAAAAATCATGATACACATTTTTTTAAAATTTCTAATGTGAATCTTGCTATCAGGACTCAAATAACAAAATTTGTGAAAATTGAATACTTTACATAAATGTTTAGTTGAATCTGTTAAAAAAAATATACACATTCATTGGAAAAATTAATGAGAAGCAGCTATAGGGTTTAATCTATCATCCGATTCAATAAAACACATTATTTTTCTTTAATTAAATATAAAAAGAATCTAGAAAAACACCAACATTCGCTTCTGTTGCCACGGTCGCGATGTTTTTTCTCGCTCGCATCCGATACGATATTGCTAGAGCGATTGAAACATACTAATGTCCCTCGAGAACTCTGTGTCCGCGGTTTGAGACATGTAGGATTTATTATTACAAAAACATGGGATCCCCAATAAACCCCATCGGCAGGGCTAGGTTTAAAGTGAAAAGTGTGGCTAGTTTAACAATTTTTTAACGCCTTGAGAAATATATCGGTACTGAAAAGCAATCTTGCTGTATATAAAAAAAAAACGATACACTAAATAGGATACCACGTAATTTTTTTTAGGGGTTTTACACTAAATGTATAATACATGTTGTAGAAAGATCTAGACTACGGTTCTACTTCTTTTAATCTAAGAATTATAATTGTAAATATTTTTTTACTTCTTATTTTTAAGTTTAATTTTTCGAAATGCTTTCCAAATGCAAGTTACCCCATTAATACAGTATTTTTTTTTATATATCTAAGATTTAAAACGACGATAGAAAAAATAAAATAAAAATGAAATATTTCTGTGTTTATTATAGATTGCTAGATTATAGATGTACGGATTATTATAGATTATTATTTTTGAAGTATAAAACACTATATATAAATAAAATAATGATAAAACAAAATCGATTCTTATACTATAAAATGAGAATGAAATCGAATATAATATCAGGACTATTTCCCAATTCTAATGCCGATATTTCAGTATGATTCTGTATTTCGGAATAGTATCTATTTCTTTCCATTTCCAATGAGTCGAAGCGCTTGAGAAAGTATAATTTTCACTTGAATCAGTAACTTCATCTGTATCACTTATTATAATTGTCTCAAACGTTTTTTTCCATCAAATAAAGATGCAGAATGCTTTTCAGTTTCATAATTTTCACAACTTATGTCACTGTTACTTTACGTTATCATAGTTTTCAAATTTATTTTTTTGTGTCTTCAAGGACTTCATGGATTATGATGTACTATTTTTTATCAGGGCTTGAATTGACCTGAAGCTCAACGGAGCGATGCACCGATTCGTGAAATCCACATGATGTTACCGTTCCGCTTCGTGTAATGCGGAAGAAAAAAATGGCGTGATTTTCCCTGAGCTCCGAATCCTGTACGCTTGCATAAGGATCAATTTTTATGTTATTGGGACGACATAATTTATTGATAAATCAATATTTTTTATGATACTTTTACGCGGTAATGATGATTTAAGCTAAAAAATAACCTTCATTTGTGTTATAGAACTAGAAGGGATATGATGGAATAACTTTTCGTAATGCATGTAAATTTTAGATTGTTTAATAATCTTTTTGTCTATAAAAGTTATAAAGATAACTCGGATAATAGATACGCATTGTTTAGTATATAATCCAGTCTCTTAATTACTATGACTGCTGATAAATTCCAGTGAATCAACGTATCATATATACGTAGATATATTTAGAAATGTTTTTTTGTTGTTGATATAATTATTGGAATTACGGCATGCAATTAAGATAAGGATGACGTTTAGCATCGGTATGCAATTGGAGGATTCAATGTAAACATCAGTGTCGGTGTGACCAGGTATTGACAGCGGCGCGGATCAGCCGGTGCCCCTCCGCGCCGCTGCGGAGGCCCCTATCGGACCCCCTCCGGACCTCCTCTGTTTGCGTACGGCTCACTCTTCAGTTCACTCTTTGTCGTCGGCGATGCGAGCTCGTTTCATAACTGCATTGCGCTAAAGTGCCAACATTTCCAATGCTGATAGCCGCGGCAATTAGTTTTGTTGACTTCGAGCGGTATCTGCATTCCACGAATCGCGTTTGATAAATGCACAACGCATACAGCTCTGCTAAAATCTGAAATACGGATCTGCGACCACCAGACCGGAAAGTGAAGTGCCCTTGTGTCGCCGGTGACGGCTAGATAATACCATAGCGATCGGATCGACTGTCAATTCCTTCTGGTTCTCAGTTTAATGCTCTTATCGCCTTCAGTTTCATATCGGTTCTGCGACAAATGACGTGCATACGTGGTCTGTTGACATTGTAACTAATACTGTTTTGTGAAAGTATTCGTGTTTTTTTTATCGTTTGTTTCGGTGTGTAATGAACGAAGATGCGCGACACAGGACCTCGATGCGGAGATCATGTGACCGGGAAAATCGTCCGATTGTTCGGATGGAGGCAGAGTTATCCGGTTGAAAAGTTGCAGAGGAGCATCCAACCCAGAAGAGGATCGGTAAGCCGTGGAAAATCTTGCGGACGGCATTGATGGCCACATTCTTGGCCTGCGGGCTGAGGAAGGTCGATCAAGATCCGATAAGTAGCATATAATGTTACATTCGAGTGCGCTTCGGTGTTATTGTATTGCGCAATGCTAGTATTTTTTGTTTTTTATGTGGAAACCGCGGTTCTATTTTACAACTTTAGAGAAATCCACTGCAGATTTTTTGCGCCGTTAATACTGCAAACAAAATAATACGAGTCTGCGTATATTTATAGCGACTCGTGATAAGCGATACACTGGGGTCCGACCATTTTTTCTTGTTCTGCGTTTCGGAATAATTATATTTAAAATCAAGTTTCGTGTTCCTACAACCGTGTCTATGCAATGCATTGCCGCTGTTAATGTTAATTGACTTGTGGCGAGTCTATTTAAATCATACTCCCATGGCGGCTTTCATGAATTTATTCATTTCTTACATTTTTCCCTCTCGCTCTACATCAAAATGTGTTCTCATGGTTTGTTTTAATTTTGCATTGTTTCGTTAGATATATTTATGTGCAAGTTTCTCATGACATTTTATAAGATGTTGAAATAAAATTTTTACAGAACAAAAAAATGCTTGAAAAAAAATGTACGTTTTCTTGAATGCCGGGGGTTATTAACGATTTAATTGGGATTTTCTATTTTATCATCGGTAATTGCCATTGATTGGCGTCGAACAGACCGCCTGTCTCGAGTTTATTTATTGTTGATAATTGGTATGGAATGCGCGGTCAAGGTCACGGATGTTTGGATCGAGGCTTAGACGCGTCGATTCTGAATTTGCAATATTGCACTGTCGTAAACAGTATTGATCCGTTGCAGGTCAGGGGGTTAAGAGCCTGGATGCTGACTGGTCATCGTCCGCCAGTGTACGAAACCATCGTACGAATTGCAAGGGAAACTCGCGATTAAACCCCGTACGCGTGTATAAAGTGTAATTGTATGTTTTGCAATATAATTTCACAGATAATCTCGAATTCGTAGCTTAACAGTATATTGAACTAGATCAATGCAACGTTCCACGATTATTTATGGGCATACGTACAAGACGAAGTCGAGCATGAAGAAAGGCTTACATTCGAAAAAATCAATTAATTTTGAGACGCGGTTTATTATAGAAATTTTATTTTTAAAACAAAAATTGCACGGTTAATTATTTATAACTCGGGTCTCATTTACATGATTGATTATACTACATATATGTGCGATAAATTTTTAGTAATTTTTACTTTTCCATACGATATGAAAGTAAAAAGAAAGGCTCCCTCTCACCGCGGCTCATTTTCACTATTGCAACTTGTTGCCGATCGTTCAATGGAAAATTGAATTTTCTATCGATTTACGCATATATATTATTTTATTGATTGCTCAAAGATTGATTTAATCGGATCACTATCAATTAATCGCATTGATAAGAGCGAACGTGGGAATTCAAGGAATTTTTATTCCAATCGAAGATTCGTTTTCTAATTATTTTTAGACTCCAATGTCATTGTGGTACATGCTACATGTTTTCGATATTGAAACCGCAAATTCTAGCTTTAACCTTTGTGTTATTGTCCCATTTGTGGTACACGCGCTAAAAAAAATGAAGGTTTTCTCTCAACTGAATCGTTCATGATTTTTTGTTATTATTTTTAAATATATTAGTAACATGAGTATGCTAACATATTTCATCGGGATTAATGAAATATTATTCATATATACGTTTTTGCGATAATTGCTATATCTGTCGTTTTACGCCGTGCACTGTATTTATGGGATTGCAAATTCAACACCGTGAAAGTGATCCACAGAACAGCTGTGGCCTTCTGGAGATTGTTCTCTGGGTGGTGAGTCTGCAGATATTCATCGTTTTGTCGGTTTCTAATCGAGACAACGTGTGAAATTTGGTCGTGAATTTCGTTGGTGTCTCTCAAAACAGCTCTAGGCGATTTTTTTTTATATACGATAGAGTCTGTTGACCTGATTTCATCGGATAAATAAAATGTCATTCAATTCTCTGTCAAGTGGAAAGAAAGCCTTTCTATGAGACAATTTTATAATAATTAATATTAGTATATTTACTTCGATTAGTAGAATCGACGTATTGCAATTTACAATACAAATTTAAAAAAAACACTTCTGGAACACATTTTTTGGTATGACGTTTAGCACCTTTGTCGATTCTTTTTTATCTCCTCCTTATGTTGGTAAAACGTCGGCTTTTCATGCTTTTTTATCCTCAAGAATATTTATAAGTCGCAGGGGTGCATGTCAAACGAATACGGTGACAGGCATAATAATGGTCTTGTTTTTGGCCAAAAATTATTTCCACATTTTATCGTAAAATATCGCCGAATACACTTAAACCCATTTTCGTTAACCAACAATAAATGAGTACAAATGTCAAGATACATCGGTAACAAGTAAACAAAAATTAAAATTGGTAGGATTGGACTTATACAGCGGGCCTAAATCGTTATTTTTTTGTTTCGGTTTTCGCTACGGTTAAACAAAATATATATTGGTTCGGTTCCGGCTTTCGTTCTTGAAAAAAAAAATATTATTTGTTTTCAGTTCAGCTACTAGTAACTATTATTTAAAAGTTGTTATTTGTATTAAATATTTATTTTC